>PVJA010008991.1:23989-42692 GCA_004027025.1 Myocastor coypus
TTTTTTTTTTTTTTTTTTTTTTTTTTTTGCCTTTTTGAGATAGTCTCGCTGTGCAGTTCATGCTGGCCTTGAGCTCACTTTGGTAGCACAGGCTGGTCTTGAACACACACCGATCCTCCTGCCTCAGCCTCCTGAGTGCTGGGATTACAGGCGTGTGCCACCACACCCACCATAGCTAAGGCAATCTTAAGAAAAACAAACCTAGAGGAATCACACTACTTTATTTGAAAGCATATTATAAAGTATAGAAATTAAAATATATGATACTATCATCAAAACTAATACATAGATCAATGGAACAGAATGATGTCTCAGTTAATATTCTCTCAATTCTGGGACAAAATGCCCAACACCGAGAATCAAGGAAGGCAAGGTTTATTTAGCTCATTAGTGGAGGTTTCTGTCTATAATCAGCTGGCTCCAAGGCAGAGCTGCATAAGGCAAACGGCAGCAGGTAGCTTTGGGGGGAAAACTAGACACAAACCATCACAAGAGAGGCCAGAAATAAACCCACAATACACATTCAACTAAGCATCAAGAACATCTGACAGGAGCCAGCGAGATGGTTCAGCAATCTAAAGTGCCTGCTTAGGCAAGCTTAGACAACTGCAGGGACAGCAGTTCGATCCCCAGCAGCACATGCTGTGCCAGCCCTACCCCCAGGGCAGGCTGAGCCGGCCATTAAAAAAAAGAAAAGAAAGAAAGAAAGAACATCTGACAGGGAAAGGATGACATCTGAAATACACGATTGAGGAAAAAAATTAGTATTCTCTTACAGAAGGAGGAACTTGAAGATTGCCTCACACCACATACACAAAGCAGCAAAGGGAGGTGCTCACAATGGTAAAAACTTCAGTGAGAAATCTAAAACCTGAAATAACCTAAGGGTAATGTATTGGTCTTGCCAATCAATTTTCTGGGGTGTGACATAAAAACAAAGAAAGCAATGTTGTAGCCAAATGGGACTGCCTTCAAGTAAAGCCCCTGCAAGACAAAGGAAACCATCAACAGGATCAAAAGTTGGCCTCAATATGTAAAAAAAAAAAAAAAAAAAAAAATTCACAAAACACAGATCTCCTAAGGGGTTAATGGCCAAAATATATAAGAAGTTGATACAATGTAACAATGAAGCCCAATCCCAAACAGACATTTTATCCAAGAAGAAAACATGGCCAACCGGCCAGCACAGACAGTTGCTCAGAAGTGCCGCAAGGCCTGCAAAGATACAACACTTCATCCTGTCAGGAGACAGACGGCCATTATCCTGTAGTCAAAGACCAAGAATTGGTAGGGACATGGGAAAACATAAAGCCCTGCATACTGTTGATGGGAGTATAAATTAATGCACTTATTTCAGAAGGCAATTGAATGTTCTTCAGAAAACTATTGCATGCTCCAGCAATCTCACTTCTGGGAACATGCACACAGGAAATGAAGTCAGAACCTCTGGGAGAGGCACACATCTCTCATTAATTGTGGACTTTTTTTATGATAGCATCATTGTAATGTCTGGCAGCATGCATGTATATAGAGAAAATGTGGCATATATATCTATAATGGAATATTAGTTAGCCTTAAAAAAGGAAATCTTGTAACTTGTGACAGAAACATAGTCATAGGAAAGATAAATATTGTATAATTCACATATGTGGACTTCTAAGAAATTAAAGTCAATAAAACAGAGTGGAGGGTAGAAGAAACAAAGGGATTAGGTCAAAGGGTGAAAATTTACAGTTAAGATATAAATACTGTGGATGTAATGGGTGACTTGATATGTTTAGTAATAATGTAATGTACACTTGAAATTAGCTGAAGGTGAAATATTAAGTGCTCTCATCACAAAAATAATAACTATGTGAGGCAATGAATATATTAATTAACTTGATTATGGTAATCATTTCACAACGTATGCATATATGGAAACATCATGAGGTACAAATTAAGTAGGTATAATACTTACTTGTCAACTCTACCTCAGTGAAACTGTAGGAAAACAAAAGTGTAAAGCTTGCAACAAAGTGTCACTGTATCAAAATATAATGACAAGAGTAGGGCATAGTAGCACACAGCTGTTATCTCAGCACATGGATCATTGTGAGTTCAAGACCAGCCTGGGCTACAAAGTGAGCTCAAGGCCAGTATGTCTCAAAAAGACAAAAATAGGATAAAATAAAATAAAACAAAATCCAGTGAAGAGAGTATTTGAGACAATTGTAGAAACAACAGAATTGTAACTACTGTAAAATACACAGAACGCTGCACTTGGCATTCTTATCACTAGTAGGATGTATGACACCTAACACTTCGTTTTGCTTTCATTCAGGGTTCAGTTCCAAATAGCACTTGGTTAGGCTGCCTCTTGGAGCACTTGGGAACCCAGTGCAGAGGGATGTGGGGCTCCATGATGTGCCATTTTGCACATCTGCGTGCTACTCCTGCCCATGTCTCCTACTCAGTGGACTCAGAACTCTTCAAATGAAGGTTCTGTTTCTAACTCATGGTCTGTATTCCCAAAGCCTGGTACAGAGCTTGATGGAAAGAATGGGCTCCACTGATGCTTGCTGAATTAAAACGAACTATTCTGGGAAGGGTATCAATATTTACGCGGTGACTTATTCAGTGCCAGTCATGTGTAACACGTCACCTTGTTTAACACTCAGAGCCACTCCATGGAAGTGGGGTATCCATTCCCACTGTTGAGCTGAAAAGCGAATCTCAATTCACGAGGAGTCCCTTCAGATTCCAAAGTCTATGGTTGGTACTGTGCAGAAGAGCAACCCAGAGTGTACTCAGAACATCACAAGTAACACACACACACACACACACACACACACACACACACATCTCTTTGCTATTCCTTACTACTTTGGTATTTCTGAGAGAAGACAATCAAATAATGTTGATTTTTCCTTACGTCACACTTAATAAAATGACATTGGTATTTAAATCACAATAAACCCACACTTGCTTCATTTTTACTTTTTATGTATTTAGTACAGGGTCTACACGGTCTCACTATGTAGACTGGACTCATAGTGATTCTTCTGTTTTCAGCCTCCCAAGTGCTGGGATTACAGGCATGTACCACCACAGGGCTGGCACAGCATGCCAGGGATCAGATCCTGGCCTCTGTGCTCTGCTTAAGCAGGTGCTTTAGTCTGCTGAGCTATCTGGCTGGCTCTCCCACACCTACCTCAGATGAGTTATTTCTTGACATAGTCAGCAGGATGACAACGCACTCCTTTTGGGTTGGTTTACATTATCACAGAGGCCCAACAGATCCCCAGTGGGCAGCTAATACAGTTAGAATCTGTATGTCAGGACTGCTTCCAGCTTAGAGCTAGGAACAGCTGCGGCCTGATGCCTCTGTTGGATTTCATGGGAATATGCCCAGTTTCCATGGTGGACTTTGTCCACCACAGAATAGAGTTTTTTATCCTAATTACTTGGCCAGCTTGGCATCCTGAATTCTCTTCACCATGTGTGTAACCACAATGTCACCTGGAAACTGAAGGAGGTAGCATGAAGGTGAGGGTCACAGCTCTCACATTCTGGGTTCTGAAAAGCTTGCTGAAGTATAGGATGCCCACAGCTGGCCTTGGCATAGAGTCTGCCCGGTTTCTCATCAGGTCTTAGCCTCTGCCCCATTGCCCTGGGTTACAATGACTCAGCCCCCTGACACATGCAACTGTGCCCTACCCCCTTTCAGCTATACTTTCTGAGACTTCCGGGTTTCTAGGAATTGGATCCAGACGACTCCAGGGATGTGTCTATGTAAGTGATAAATCTGAAAAATTCTGTTCATCTTCACTGAGTTGTTGACCAGCCTGGGCCTTCTGCACAGAGTGGAGGGGTGTTTGATGGCAGCTTGTGCTGTTGTACCTCAGGGGACGCTGGACAGACCTGAGTTGGCTCCCTGGTTCCCACTAGTAGATCTGCTGGTCACAACAGAGGTACAGAGGAACTGCCGGTCAGGTCAGGGATGGAACCTCCTTCCCTCTCACCTTGGGCAGTTTCTTCCTATCAACTAACTGTTCTCCTAGACTGCATCCTCCCAGTGACCTCACAAATTTTTCTTGTCTTTATGTAAATTACCATCTTTTCAGGAGGTGCCTGACAGCCAAGTTTGCCAGGGCCTCCATTTGTACAGAAGCTGTTATTACAGAATAAGTTTAATGGGTCGTGAATTTTGCAAGGAAAGGGAGGGGCTGTGGATGACTTTTTATGTACCAACCACCAACCTATTGGTTTCACAAGGAGTGCATTAGGCTAAATATTTTTAGCCCATTGACTGTGGAGGTAATAATCCTAAATGCCTCATTAAATTTTTATGGGTGAATGACAGAAACTCTGAAGGAAAAAACGAAAAAAAAAAGTCCCCAAACCAAAGACCAAGTCCACCACATTAGCGTTATTAAGACACAGCCGGAGTACGGCTGCTGAGAAGAATGAAACTTTTAAAGAACTATCGTCCATCTCTCCCTTCCCCTACTTGGGCAGCTAGTGCTTACAGTGCACAGGCCCTTCCACCTGGCCTCTAGAGATGGAGCCACAGCGGGCTTTGACAAAGAGAGCCTGGTCTCAGTGGTAGAGGTGCTTCATTTGATGCTTCTGGGATCTTAGGAAGCTAGGGTAGAAAGGAAGGAGCCATAGGCTGGGCTGCTCTAAGATTGACTCTGTCTCTTTTTTTGATCAGAGGATTGCTACTCCAGCCATCTAAAGATGAGGACAGGGCCAGTGAGGGGGTTGGGGGATGCCTATCCTCTGGATGCCGCTTACTCCTTAGGATAAACACGCGAAGATACAATCCTTTTCCTCTCTGTGGCTGGCTTTGCCCAGAAGCCTGAGCGCAGCCCCGAGGACCCGCGGGTCTCCGCTGCTGGGCGCGAGCGCCCCCTCCTGCATTGCGCGCGCGGGGGCAACAAGTGCCGGCTGAGCCTCGGTTCCCGGGGTGGCCGCCAGCCTTCCTCTCCTTAGGTTTGGCAGAGACGGTGGACGACAGAGAAAGGAGGCCGGGTCGGGCTGCGGCTGAAGCCGGCGACGGTAGGGCACAGGCTGGGTCAATTACGCAGCCCGCCTCTTCCTTTCTCGTCCCTGCGCACTCCGCTTCGCCCGGGCTAGGGAGTGAGCGGGGCTCTGCGCCTCCGCACATTCACGGCCGCCCAGCCCTCACCCTCGCTCCTTGACTGGGCGAAGCCCTGGGGCGCGCGGGACGGAGAGGAAGGCCGGAGGCAGGTGAGCAGCTGGTCGCGGTCGCGGGCGGGGCTCGGGGAGGCGGGTCTGCGCAGCGTCTCCTCCCCCTGTGTGACGCGCCCGGCTCCCGGGGAGGACCGGCCCTGCTCCACGCTCGCCGGGGCTTCCCGGGCTGGAGCGCGTCTGAGAGCCTCCACGCCAGGCATGGGGAGCCGCTTCCCAGGCGGCTGCGGCACGGAGGAGGATGCTCGGGGCAAACCGAGGTGAGGCGCGGAGGGGGTGCGGGCAGGGTCCCCGGCCAGTCGCCGGGGTCTAGGGGGTCTCTCTCAGGAGTTGGGCTAGGGGGCTGCGGGTGGCGACTGCAGCAGTTTCTGTTCTGTCCCTCCACCCCCCCCCCCACTTCTGTCTGCGTGCGATCCTTTCTCCAGACTTACCTACGCGAGCCGCTCATCGCTCCGACCCACCCTGCCTGCGGCCCGGCTCCCTGCCCTGTCCACTCCGCAACCCTCTCTGTGCACCCCAAACCACCTCCGCGCCTGGCTGTCTGTCTGCGCCGGGGCTGGAGCCGCTTCCCACTCCCTGCCCGCGCTGCGTCTCTGCCGCGACCTTCCTAAGAGTCGAAGAGGACCCCAAGCCCTCGAAGACGCTGTCAGAGGCGTTATCGCGCCCCTCGGATCCCTGCCCTCCTCCCGCCTCCTGGATCCCAGCTCAGGCCCACAGCTTCCACCTATTGGCCCCCGCCCCCCAGCCCGGCGTTCCCCAGTGCTTTCTCCGCTTCCCGGAGCTCAGTTTTGTTTCCTACTGGGGAAACTTTAAAGCCCTGTGGTCTCGCTTCTTGAGGGTACCTAAACAGAGTCTCCTCCGCCTAGGAAACCGCCGTCAGGGTCTGAGGACTGGCCCTGTCGCCGCGCGGGGAAGGGGTGCGGGGTGCGCTGCGAAGTGCGTTCCCAAACGTGTCTGTCCCGGCTGCGTCCCGCGGAGTAGAATTGTGACCCCTGGTGGGAGGGCGCGTCTTTCCGTCGCACTTTTTCTTCTACCTTTTTTTCTTTCTTTCGGTAGAGCGGGTGGGCCGGGTGGGAGAGATGGGGCCGCCCGGCGGGGCTGGTGCCGCGGGCTGCTCGCTGGCCTCCGCCGGACCAGCAAACCCGGTTCGGCTCTACCAGGGAAAGTGTTCCCAGCCCCCACAGTGCCACACAAGTCCTCATTGTCGGTGGTCTGCGGGGAGCTTCCGCTTGCCTGGTTGGGGCCAGGGCGCGCCGCGCGGGGGCGGACTACGGAGCCCGGGGCGTGCCGCCAAGCCGGGTGCCTGCTCGCTCGTGGGGCTGGGTTAGTTTGTTTGGGGCTCCGGCCGCCGGAGGTCGATTTCGGGGCTGCGAGTCCAAGGCTGGAGCCTCGGCGGCTCCTCTTGGCTAGCAGTGGCCGGGAAGCACCCTCCCACGCACAGCGCCCTCTCCTGCTCCGGTCTTGCTGGCCCGCTAGACGCTGTTTGGCGGGTTCTGAAAACAGGCCTTGCGGGGTTCCGCGAAGCTTCACTACACTTAACAAGTTTGCTGGTAATCATATCAATTAACAGTGGCTTAGGATTCTGAACCCCCAATTATCCGGTTTATGTTGGTACATTTATGTGCCAATTACAGGTCTTGAGGAGATCCAGAAGCATCCCCACCCCCTGAATTAGCACCCATTGTGTTTATGGTCTGGGTAGTGATTGACCTGGAGGGAACCCTGAACGGTACAGACTGCGGGAGTGAGGAGAAGGTAGGTGGAGTGCCAGCGCGCCTCTCTGCTCCTCTCCTTCTTCTGACCGGCCTGGGTCACAGTTCCGCAAACTGAAAGGGATCAGGGATTTTTCTGATTTCCTATTGAGAAGGGCGACCTAATCAAAGCGATATAAAAGTCAACTTTTAAGCAATCAGAAATTGTCTGCCGGTGTCCTTGATTGAAAGAAAACCGAGCATTCAAATGGAGTATTGAAGAACTCCCAGAAATGGCTTTTGAAGCGCTATTGTTCTTTTCTATACACAGAGGCCCTCTTAAAGGTTTAGGAAGTTCAAAACGCAGTGATTTGAAAGGGCTTCTCCGTCACTATTTGGCAACCCTGGCGGGATCTGAGGGGATGAAGGAGCGAAGCCAGGGTGGGAAGTGCGAGCGTGGTTACTTCTTCCCGGGACCGCTGCTGTTCTCCAGGGGGAATTCAGTTCCGGACATCAACTTGGCGGTGAAGTCTCCTCCTGAAAGGGATCCAGAGGATGATTTTGTCGTAGGGTTCCTATTTTGATGGTTTGCTTACGGTCTGAATAGGCATATCTGAAACATTTAATCATGTGTTTTGTATCCAACAATAAAATCTAAATAAAAATTGCCTATTGTTGATGAAGCTCTCTCCCTAGCAGTTTCCCCGTGAGCCTCATTTACAAGATGCACCATTGTGTGAGGGCCGAAGGAGGAGGCTGTGTCCCTTATTGTTCTTTTCCTCCTCCCAGAGCCGGAACGCGATTCTTGGCTCCCCTTTGCCCTCCCAAGTAATTTTTCTGACTTGGGTTGGTGTTTGGGCTCCTACCTGATCTTATCCATCAAAAAATGTGGTTGGTGTTTTTTCCAGGCTTGGAGCCATCCTACAGGCGGATGAAGAATCTATATGAGGCAGCATTTCATTTTGATAATTTACTCAAGTCAAACATTTTGTTTTTGCTGGGATTTAATCCTCCTCTCAAACTAATAAAGCAAACAAAGCTAGAAAATCACGTTTGGGTCTTTTAGATGGCACTTTAAAAATAGCACACATTAGAGGATGTTGTCAGAAAGTTTAAGTGTTATTTAGAACTTACTGCTACAGAGAATACTCACTAGTTAAGCAAGTGAGGATAAATTGCTTCTCAACCCCTGGCTCAGCACCTACAAAGCAGGCACAATTATTCACCTCGTGGGACTCTGGTGACATCAAAGTGTAAGTCGGATGAGTTCTTTGGCTCAGAGTAAGGCTTCAAGGGAATGGTAACTTTTAGTAGTAAGGATTTTGTTAAAGAAAGTACACAGTATTTGGAATGTGAAGGCCAGGACTGAGTCCAGGTACTGTCTTGGTGATGTTTGGCAAATCACTTAATATAAATAAGAATAACCATTATGGGATACTTAATGTCAGGTACCCTTCTAATCACTTTACAAACATTAATCTTTAAATAACCCTGAGTAGCAGACACTCACATTCCCCCTGATAGATTCTCATTGCCTGGGAGCTTTGGCAGTTGGGTATTTGTATTGTTCAGCAAGTGACACTTGGAACCAAGATTTTAAGCCCAATCATTCTGGTTCCATTGTCACCCATGACCACATGGTGTGACATCTCTGAAGAGGGAGGTGATCCTAGCTGTCTCCCAGCTTGCACAAGGGACAAAAATGAAATAGATTTCCATAGAGACTGTGCCCAAGTCATGTGCTGACAATGTACCATGGTTGATGCTTTGTGGTTCACAGGGCAGGGTGGTAATGGTAGGCAGCCATATTGGATACTTGGACTTCTGGCACAGTGGCCAACAGGTGTTGGTCAGTGTTCATTCACATCTATCTATGCATCTGTGGAAATATTCATTAGCTAACTAATTGTAAATAACTGATTATGTAATTAATTAGTAATCTGGAGATTGTTAATTAGTATTACTGTTAGCAGTTACTAGCTGAAGTAAACAGAAATTCTCATGGTGAAAGGTAACATAGCTGGTGGTGAGAAGTTTGACCCAGCCTGCTGGATCACTGGGCTTCATACTTCAGCTGCCTGGGTTTGACAAGCTCTGTGGCCACAGCCAGCTTGCTTAACTTGTCTGTGTTTCATTTTCTGTGTAAAAAGTGACAATGCCTACCTCACAGGATTCTTGTGCAGGCTCTGAGAATTAATGCGAAGTGCTTAGAGTAGTACCTAGTATGTGGTATGTAATGTTCCTTTGCTGTTACTATATTATCTTCAACTGAGGTAAACATCCTTCCTTGTGGTAAGCAGAAGGGTTATTTGTTCTTTTTGTGTTTCTTTGCTAACTAGGGTTTAAAGAGCAAGAGAGACAGTTCAGGATTTCAGGGAAGTATTTCTTTGGTTCTCTTTTTTTTTTTGGCAGTATTTTCTTGAGCATTGCCACTTTATGAAGAAGAGTTGGAGTGGTATAAATTGTGCTAAAATCTCTATTCATTTTCTTTTCCTTATTTTAAGGAAAATAAGATGACTTTGAGTGATTGAATTCTAGAAGTGGACAGGTAAACTTCCCCACTTTACAGATTGGAAAAACAAATCAGGCTTGGGAAGACGTACAACCTTACATCTGAGTGGCCCCATTACAGCCCTGAATTCTTAGATTCCCTTTCCAGTGATACTCCTAGGAGACTAGGTTATCTCCTGTACCAGGTTAGAGAAGGGCTTGAAAATAGGAATAAAACTTGACAGGGAAGGTGTTGTTGGGCTAACAGCATGAGCCACCAAGCATTTTGCACAGAGAGGTGTCAGTAGGAAACCCACATTCAGGTCCTTGCAAACCTGAGCTCTGCTGTGTCAATACGATGCATGTCAGGGTCTGAATTTGTGTACACACAAACAGAACAGACAGCCTATTATGCCAATTAATCACCTGAACATTTCCCCGAGGTTGGAGAGCCAATGTTGTTTCTTTTCCTGTGCCAGTCTCTTTGTCTTGTTCTTCCATTTAGTCCTCAGATAGGGGAAGGTTTTGGTTCAGGGATCATAAAACTCCTCTGGCTTCTATTTCATGAAATATGCAGCATATTCTATTGGAAATAAATTGCCAGCTTGCTTTTATTATTTTACTTTATTTGAGCCTGACATACAACCAATCTGCAGTGCCAGTGGGGGAGTCTCATAAAAAAACAGGAAAACAGAAGTAGAAATCTGCTGAATAGAAAGCTTATAACTAACATGATGAAAGTTTAGGCATGTGAGGGTAGGCAGTTTAGCTTAGGGCCCTCTCATAGGGCTGAAACTAGCACAAAATGTGCTCAAGTAGACAGTGTTGAGCACCACGATGAGTTCAAATTTTGGTCCAGCCTGCATACCATGTTCTGCTTGTCTCTGGGGGCTGGTCTCTGTTGCTCAGCTGGATGCCATTCTGTTAATGTATCCATTAGGTGAGACATCTCCTTTGCTCTTTATCTGTTTTTCCTTGTTTCCATCTCAGGCTGTGTCCATCAGTCTTTCTGTTGTTACTAATCTTCAAACTGAAGATCAGGTTTGTATGCCCCCATACCCCTAAGGCTCCATGCATTGAAATTGTGTAGTTTTTTTTTTTTTTTTTTTTTTTTTTCTTTCTGGGACTGGGGTTTGAATTCACAATCTTGCACTTGCCAGGCAGGCACTTATGCCATGGAGCTATCTCCTGATCCCCTATGTGTTGAAATTGGATCTCAAATTGTGAGCTTTTGAGAACTTAGAAACGGAAATCTGAATGTGGTATTTTAAGACCAGGCCTTAGGGAGCTGACCAGGATTAGAAAATGGAACCAGAAGGTCTAGTAGTATAGCTCAGCATACTAAGCACTTGTTTAGGGAAGCACAGGGGCCAGGGTTCAATCCTGGGCTCCGCATTCCATGCTTGCCTCACTCTTGGGCCTGCTAAGCATGCGACAGAGTCCAGGTGGTGGCACGAGCTTGTGATCCTGGAACTTGGGAGACAGCAAATAATTGGAGGATCACTATGAGTCACAGCTGCATAGTGAGACCCTGCACAAGAATGAAAGAAAGGAAAGAAGGAAGGAAGGAGGGAAGGAAGGAAGGAAAGAAAAGAAAAGAAGAGAGAAAAGAGAAAAGAAAAAAGGAAACCAGAATTGGAAGCCCATGATTGAATCCTGGTGGCTTTACAAAAGGAGGCAAAGAAATCTCAAGAGATACTTGCATTTACTTCCTTTCTTTTGTGTGATGCCTTGTGCTGCCTTGAGGCTCTGCCCTGGAGAAGGTGATTTCGGGTGTGACCCCTGAACTTGAGGCCTCAGGAACTCTGAGCCGAAATGAACTCCGTTACATATACCTACCCTGTTGTATTGTGCTGTTAGCAACAGGAAATGGCTTAATGCAAGATATCTAAGAAATTAAGGAAGAAAATGCTAGTCATGCCCATCAGCATAGCTACTGTGGTCAGTAATCCTTGTTAAGTACCTGTTGTGTACCTGGGCTGGCTCTGTGCTGCATCAGGTGAACTGTACCATGATGCACAGGTGCAGTCTGCTTGCCAGGGACCTGGGCTCATGTGCTAGTACTGCTAACAGCATGAGCTGTGCCGCTGAGGGCCATGCAGACAGGGATGGCTGAGTAGAAGACTGCATTTCAGCTTGGTCTTGAAGGTTGACTAGGAGTTCTATTGGCCCTAAAGGCAGTTCAGTATGGAAAGAACAGCATGGGAAAGATGCTCAGGCAGGAAGATTTCTTACTGGGCTAGAGAGTGGTACACTTGAGTGTGGTCAGAGTGGGAAATACATGGTGAAAATGAATTTTATAGAGAGTTTTCCAAACTGAGTTCCAGGGAACATTCCTGTCACCCAAGGTAGCTGCATTTGGGGGGAGTGTTCAGGGAGAGAGAATTTCATGTACAACAATTTTTGATATGCGATGAATTGTATTTCCTGCTCTTATTAATTATAGCATATTAAAGATTCAGAGATTTTCTTTTTGTTTGCAATAAAGAGACTTGTTTAGCAGAGTGTGGTGCATGCACCTGTAATCCTAGCATACTGGAGGCTGAGTCAGGAGGATTGTGGCAAGTTTGAGGCCATCATGGGCTACATAGACTCCAAGGCCAGCCTACACTGCATGGCAGACTCTGTCTCAACAAACTAACAAAGAAATAAGCAAACAAAAAGTTTTAAAAACTCATTTAACTAAGAATTTCCTAAACTCATTTGCATTATGTGCTAGTCAAGGTCTGTCATGTGGAAAAAATATAGCTGAGCCTTTCCTAATTAAGCAAGGAAAATTTATTTTGGCCAATGGTTTCAGAGAATTCAGCTTACAGTCACTTGGCTTTGCTGTTCTGGAGCCTGTGGGGAGGCAGAATGTGAGGGTGGAGATGATGGGGTGGGGCAGAACTGCTCTGCACATTGTGGAGAAAGAGCAGGGAGAAAGGGAGAAGAAAGCCCCTGTCTCGGGCTCCTCATCAAGAGAACATTACAGGGTGGCTTCCCTCCTTCCACACAGCCCATTCCTTAGACATTCTGCCAGCTCTGGAAGTGCCCAAATTGGCATCACGGCTCTCAAGGGGGACGAGTGAGGTGCAATGGTAGCACCCTGAAACCTTTGATCTCAAGAAGAACCTTGCAGGGTTTTATGAGGTAGATCAATAGGGTAGGGTAGGGTAGGGTAGGGTAGGGTAGGGTAGGGTAGGACTGGGTTTGGGAGGGGAGGGATAAGATAGGTTGGGGAAAGCTCACACTGTAGTGAAATAGGACTCTATATCTACCACTCTGCGTAGAACTACAGATACAGTGTAAGCCTCTTTGTTGTTTCTTCCTGATCATCTCTCTCTTCTGCCAGATGGAATCATTATACCGAATTTGCTGTTCATCATGCCATGTAATTCCTTTGACCATGCTTTTCAGAAGAATAAACAGAAACAGAATTCCATTGAATGCTCATTCAGCTTCTAATTAGCTTCTACCTAGATAATAAAAACAAATACTGTTTTATGCAATAATTGCCCCGGAATAAAGGATATTTAAGAAAAAAGTGCATAGCTTTGCTTTTAATTGTAGTGCCTGGAATATAGTACTTGCTTAGTAAGTTTCTGTTGAACTGAATTAAATGTGCAATCTCATATGGTTTATTATGTAAATGTGGGTGAAAAGATTGGAGTAAATTAATTTTTTCCATAGAAAATATTGAAATATTTTGTTGTCAGTGAGACTGAACATTGTTTTTTGTTTCAGTTCTTTACTTAGTAGTATGGATTTTGAGTAAAGAGTAATGATCGCCTATTTTAAGTGGTTTCCATGTTTTATTGACAACTTTTAGAATCTGTAATTATCCAAATTAATCAATAATTGCTCAGGTCTCCCCTCAGCAAGTTGACTCAGTGGAGCTCTCTACTTCTGTCACAGAAGAAGTTGTAAATATGAATGCTCTTAATAAAAAGGAAATTTATAAGTTACAATGCTAATTAATTACTCTGTACTTTGACACTAAATACTTTGAAGGTTTATGAGGGTCCTATCCTTGGAATCCTCAAGAAATAACTTATCCATTCTCACTGGAGGGTTGCCATTAGCACTCTCCTGTTGGCATGAGCTTCTCTCTGGATGCATGGGAGCGACATCCTCTTGAAAAAGTTCCCACCGTCAGAAACATGACTCGACTTTGTGTGAGTTTGTTTTTATTCTCCTAGCTATCTCCATGTGTTACTATTGTGCACACACACACGCAGAATGTGTGGCAAAGTAGTGGTGAACAATGTATTCTAGAAAGATTGAGAGGAGAAAGAGGTGTTACAGCCAACTGAGGTTGGCTTTTGGTACCAAATCATAGTTCCATGGGAGATAACAAATAAGTGTTTCCCATCGGCTTAGAAAGTGACCCTGCTGAAGATCTACCAGATTTTTTCTCTCTGTTTTTGCTAGAAGCCTTTCTGCAGTTGTTATGTGCATAATGACTACATCCCAACCATCAATATCATCAATAGCAAGAGTGAACTTTGTGATGTGAATGATCATAAATGAAACATAAGCACACAGGTAAGGGAGGAACACTGTATATGGTTACTCCTGGTGATTTTTTTTTTTTTTTCTGGTGCTTGTGCCTTAAGACAGTGGCCTGTGTTTTGCTTATCACCAACTGTGGCCACATTATTCTGAACAGTGCTAAATGCACTCTCACAGAAGTGCTAAGCATGTACTACCAGATCTGCTCTGGCAGTTTAACTTCAGGTTAAACCAAAAGTGCTGGTAATTCAATTGTGGATTGATTCAGAGACAGGCCAGACCATCCACTGCATCTGAGCCATGAAAGGTGTTGGTACAACACAGTCCCAGTGCATGCAGAAAGGTTACTGGGATGTATTCCTTTTTTGAAGCTAAATGGATTTATAGAAGACATAGAAGTTGGATTCTTGCCAACCCTCTGCTATCTAACATCTTCATTTTAATGTAGTTGAATTTATCAGTCTTTTCTTTTATGCTTGGCACTTTTTATGTCTTGTTTAAGAAAGCATTTCTAAAAAACACACTGATGTCATGAAGATATTTTCTTTTATTCTGGAAGCTTTATGTCTGCTATTCACATTTATTTTCAATAAGCCATGTGGAGTGTGTATGTGTTTGTATGCAGTGTGAGGTAGGAATTTATTGTAATGTCCTTTCATGTGGAGAAATAATTTCTGGAACTTATAGTCATCTTGTAAGCATACGGTTTGTCCACTCTTTTGCCTGTACCAGTTTATTATTTAAGCTTCATAATAATCCTTTGTCTTTGTCTGGATGACTCCCCTGCAATGTCTTCCTTAGAAAATGTCTTGGCTTTTCTTAGCTTTTTGTCTTCCCTGTGTATATTTTGTTCTTGTTTCAGAACTTTTGTTTGTTTGTTTATTTATTTTTATGGCCGGCTCAGCCTGCCCTGAGGGCAGGGCTGGCGCAGCATGTGGTGCTGGGGATCGAACCGTGGTCCCTACAGCCACCCAAGCTTTCCTAAGCAGGCAGTTTAGACCACTGAGCCATCCTGCGGGACCCTTCCCTGTGTATTTTATAATCCTCTTTTAAGGTTAGAAAAATCTGTTTTTTAAGATTTGGTTAGCATTACACTTGACTTAGAGCCTGATTTAGGAAGAATGGCATCATTATGACATTGACTCTTTCTATCTATAAGTGTCCTCCCTTTTTCTATTTTTTAGTTCTTATCTAATGTCTTTCAGTACATCTTATTGTTTCCTCCACAAGGGTTTTTGCTGTTTGGTTCAGATTTACTTTTACATTGAGTCCTTTATATTTTCCTAAGTGCTATTATAAATGCTGTTTTTAAAAACTTAAATTTTCTAAATGTTCGTTTTTAATCCCATAATCCTTTTTTTTATTCCAAGTCAGTGAGTGCTTACCATGTACCATACGGTTTCCCACTTGGCTTCCCAGCAACAAGCCCCAATGTGGATAGGGTCCCCACTCTTGTAGGCCAACTGTGCAGACTCTAAGAGAGTGTGTTGGTCCTGGGGCAGGCAGGCAAAGTGAGCTGAGAGGGTCAGGCCAGAATAGCCAGCCATTAGTTCAGTGAAAGAGGTTCAGAAACACTCTGCCGCCCCACAGAGAGTGAGGGCAGTGCATGGGAGCGTGCAGTGCCCTTCTGTTCAGATACCCGGCCTGGCCAGACACCTAGGTCCCAAGTCTTGTTCCTGGGCCTACTTTGGCCTTTCAGGCAGACAGTGATGCTAGAAGCCCTGCCTTGGGACCAATTCCAGTAGGCCAGCCCCATTCTGTCTTGACTTTGGGGGCAAACTTCAGGTCACTGGGTATTATTCTTACTTTTAGGTGAGACACAGGGTCCAGAGTAGTGAAAGCAAGTATCCAAGTCCTCCATTCAGGTTGGGGTAGAGATGCAGATCTCCTTGCACCCAGACCAGTGCTGTCCCCACCGCAAACCCTGTGAGTGCAGATTGACCTTGTAGACAGTGTGGCAGGAAGCTGCAGGGAGCACGGTGCACACAGAATTGCAGCATGCATCTGTAAAGAGGGGGACCTTGGGAGCCATGTCTGTGAATGCCCTGGCCGTGGTCATTACTACTCGCGGAGCCATTCTTTCTCTCTCTGGTATCCTTTGTGCTGTCCATCTTTTCACAAATCGATCACTCTTTGCTTCCGTTTTCAATGTGTGTATATGTTGGGGCCTAGGGCAAATATTTGTTTCTCTCCAAAAATTATTCCATACTTTATCAGCATTAGTACCATTATGAATTCTTCTTCTCCCATGCCAAGTGCTGTTTTTCACCTCTCCTCACACCCTGTTAGGTGTTGGTTTCCCCTGCCTTGTCAAGGAGTGAGGGTAGGATGTTCAGTCTGAGTTGCAGTTGATGGGAGAGAGAAAACAAAGTTATAGAAAAGAGCATCTGGTTACTTGGTGAGCCCGGTAAGACTGGGCCAGATACTGTTCTGTACACACTGATGGCCCCAGTGCCCCAGCGCAGAGTGAAGTCTGTGTCTGTTTGAGTTGGACAGCTGAGAGGAAGAGGGGCGAGGAGGAGAGGGATGCAAGGACCCGGACAGCCTGCCCTCCTTGGAGGGGAAAGGTCTTTCAGTGGATGCTCAAGCTCAGCTGGACACCTCCCTGCCTGTGAGCCCAGACCCTGTTAAACATCCCACTTCACTTTGATTTTGGTGGCTCTCTTGTGGGCTTGTTAATCTCAGGTCTACGTGTGGAATGTTCCTGGAGGATGCTGTCGTTCATGATTCTGATGCTTGGCTTTTTGAGGAAGCTCACCATAAACTTGGGATACTTTAATTTTTGAAAGCCTCCCGTCATTGCTTTACATTAGAGCAGTCTTACTACTCTCTGTGTTCAAGCCTTTTGTACTCTTTGTATAGTTCTTTCTGAGACATTTTAGCTCCTGTTCTCCAACATTGCTTGTCTCTCTGCTTCCCCGTCTGTCCTCCCCTGCCCTGCTCTCTGTCTTTCTCTTCCTTTCCTTCTTTCCCTTAGTTTTATCGGATCAAATGAGTCTCATGAAATCGGTAGCCGTTGCCACAAACCTCACCCAGAGGTTCCAGAGGTGATGTTTACAGTTCACAGAATGTGTTTGCCATCTCCCTTCGTCATGTGTATCATTTCAGTGAGGGAGGAGGTGTTTGGGGAGTAGTTGAGAGGAGCTTTCTAGTTCCCTGTCAAAGCTCATCGTAATATAAATATGTCACAGTTGGGACTGTTGACTTGCAGGATTATCTAGAGCTGCTTTAAAGCCATAGCCTAACGATTGGGATTGTGCTGATCAGGTATGACTATGTCAGGGTAAGAGTGCCCCGCTGTGTCATCCCTGATGGTGAGTCCTAAGCAGAACTGCATAATGACAGTGGACACTGCTCTATCAGGACTCAGGAGACCAACACCAGGTAGCTATTTGTTAAAAATGACCCAGGAAACCAACTGCAGAGGTGTTGGGAGAGCTGAAGGTGTGGTGAAGATGCCAAGGACAGAGCCACCAGGAAGCCAGTTCCTCCAGAGCTGCAGGTGCTAGGAGGATGCATGTGGTGGCCTCAGAGCCTGAGGGATGTTCCTGCAGGACACAGCGCATGGGAGAAAGGCCCTGGGTCAGGGCTGCCAGAGGTGTGACACTGACTGCACAGTGGGTGCACAGCTCACGGGAGCTGGGCTTGAGCCAGGGAGGAGGTGGCACTTCAGGGGTGCTGCTGGAAACAGGAAGGAAGGGTGGCACACCGATTTCCCCTCCAGCCTCCAGCCTCTAGCCTCCAGCCTCCTACTGGGGTCAACTTTCTGCAATATCCACCTGAGTAGGACAGTGGCCAGGAACGGGCCTAGGGGGCCTCTGAGGAGGAGGGCTTGTTCCTGTACTGGGGGAAGTGTGGGCAAGTGTCACTTAACAGCAGGGGTCTGTGCCCAAGAGTGTGACCTTAGGCAGTTGTGTTGTGTAACTGGAGACACATGCACATGGACTGGATGGATAGGTCAGTCTGGATGTCCTCATGCAGTAGGAGGCTGTGCCTATCCTACGGAGTTGTTTACTAATATGGCAGTGTTAAAGGAAAACAGTAAAGTGAAACACTTAGTTTTGGATCAAATTCTCATTTTTCTTTCCCCTGCATTCCTTTCCTCCTCTCTGCATCCCATCTCTCCCCCCTTGCAACCTATCATTTTTCCTGTGACAGGAAATGGAAAGATCTCTGCTCCCAGTAGATCGACTGCCTCATTGGCTGAGTCATTAGAGCCTGGTACCCCAGGACTTGGGGCTGGGTGCAGTGGGGCCACACAGAACCTTCTCTGCAACTATGGAACCTGAGACTCAAAATAATTTTGATAGCTCATTTAGCAATAACGCCTGCCACAGCCTTTACTGCGTGAGGCTGTTTAGGTGATGGTCATATGTTTTACTCCGAAACCAGTCATGGGTCTGAAGTAAAAGGTGTCACCCTACACTGTGGTAGACTTAGGGCAAATCAAAGGCAAGTGTATGTATGGTATGTGTTACCCATCTAACATAAAGTCTACCTTCTGAACCCATCAGGAACCAGGGGATTCAGATGGGGGGTGGGGAGCCTGGGTTTCCACACTTCCGAGGTAGAACGAGTGGAAATGTGGTCCAGTAACTGGTAACTCTAGCACAGTACTTGCGGTACACATCTCAGCCCTGCTGGGATCCTCAAAGGTTTGTGGCCTGGCTGAATAGCTGTACACCCTGCAGATGAGGACACTGCGTGGGTTGAGCCTGGGTATACCTGTTGCCATGTCACTCAGGGATTCATCATGCAGCTGAACAACCTTCTGTCCCTCTTTGCAGGGCAAGTCCTTTGGGTGTGATTCTTAAGTTATGTACACTCTTAGG
>PVJA010008991.1:42792-55039 GCA_004027025.1 Myocastor coypus
ACCATGGCATACAGCTCTTCCCTTGGGAAAGGCCTACTTCTGCATACAATTGAACTTCTGTAATTGAACCACAAGGGGTGCCTGTTCTTTTGGGTGGGGGATGGTCCTGAGCTCCAAGCAAAGGCCCTTTGCCTAAGCTGCCTCCCCATCTCTCTTTTGAGAGAAGACCTCACCAGATGGCTAAATGGCCCTGACTGGCTTGAATTTTCAGTCTTCCTGCCTGTACCTTCCAGGGCTGGGATTATAGGCAGTGCTTTTGTTTGCTCCTTCCAAAGAGGAGCCATTAAAGTTCACTTTCTCTCTTCTGGAACTTGGGTTATGGTTTGCTGTGATCCTGGTGGCCTCTTGTCCTCACAGCTTGGCAGATAGCTGGGTACTTTCTTTATTCCGAGTCTGAAGGGGGAAGGGAGACAGTATCCCAATTTACTGTGCAAAGCGGCTTTATTTCTTGTCAGTACACATGGGATGATGCGAACTGTGATTCACTTAGGATGGGAATAAGAAAATAGTTTCTTTTTTTTAAAATATTTTTCAGCGCTAATAAAGCTGCGTTCTTAGGGAAAGTTTATTAATCCATAACTTACAGGAAACTCCAGAGGAAGGAGCCGTGAAATACGTTCAGCACGTAAAGACGTGCCACTGCTAGAATTGAATTCTGTACACAACATTCAGCTAGCTGCCATCTAGGGACCTTGCAGGGTGCGGATAGGATGACGACTTTGTCGTAGCCATCGCTGAAACGATTATTTCCTATTATCTATCTTTCAATCAAGACCACACAAAGAAATGGGAGAAGCAGAGAAGAGCGGTGTGCAGGCTTCTCATCCTCCTCTTCCTCCTCCATCGGACAGAAGGGCGTGTACTTGGACAGTGGCGTCCACGTGCCCAGGCTGCAGGTGCTGGGTGGTGCCGGGGGATGTGGGGAGGAGGCCACTGGGGATGGTGGTGGGGGGTACTGGCCGCTTTGCCATCCATGACGAGAAGAAACGCCTCGTAGGGAGGACTGTGTGCTGTATCAGCTAATGTCACATCAACTGTTTAATTAAATTGCTGCACCCTTGAACTCTGTAGCTACTAAGCTGCTACAGAGTGCTGGGTACAATAGTGAGGTTCGTGGACACAGTCATGTGCCAGGATGTGTTGGTGCATACCTGTTGTTCTCATCTACTTGGGATCTGAGGTTGGGACATCCAAATTTGAGGGTACCCTGGACAGCTGATTGAGAACTTGTATTTTTTAAAAAAAGATCAAAAGAATATAGCTCAACATAGTCATAGAGTACTTGCCTAGCATGTGTAAGGCCCTGCATTCAATCGCCAGTGTGACAGAAGAATAAAAAAGAAACAAACAGAAAGCCCACACAAGGCAGACCTTACTGAAGACCTAGAAATAGTTAGGGAAGCACAGACAGACAGATGAGAACGAAGGTGGTACAATGTGAAAGATGTTCACTGGGTAAAAAATAAGACTGAGGGATGGGCTTAAGAAGGGACAACATTTAGGGATGCTGAGGCTCGCTTGCGATTTGCTGGTGGTTCTTCCATGCAGTAGCTACACTCTGGGTAGTGTGCTGGGCTGCGGGCTTATTGGACGGGTGTGGCAGGAACTGTAGCTGCCCTCAGGGTGTGTGAAGTCAATTGTGGAGAAATCGGTCTTCTAGGTCAGGGAAACTAGGAAAAGATAGAGGGCAGCATCATCACACATGGGGGCTCGAGGTAATTTGCTGCGAGTGGGTCACGCTGTATTCGGTGGTGGGAATCATGGAAATCGGGCAGGAAAACCACCACGGCCAGTGCATTTTGTAGCCCCTCAAGCTCTAGTCTTAGCAGTGAGCATGTGGTAGGGTAGATGTTGCCGAAATTGCCTTCCTGACTCTCCAGTTGCCCAGGATCAAAGACCAGTTGGAAAAGAATATACAGTTATGCTTACTTAGGTGAAGGGAAAGTGTGTGTGTGTGTGTGTGTGTGTGTGTGTGTGTGTGTGGGTGGGTGTGTGGGTGGGTGTGCACATGCATCTGTGTGTGTGTTCACACACATGGGTGTCTCAGTTACTCTTTTCTCATTACTGGAACAAATTAACCAACCCTCAAAATGAAGGAAGGAAAGATTTATTTAGCTTGCAGTCAGTGGGGGTTTCAGTCCATACTCAGCTGGCTCCAAAGCAAAGGGACACAGGGCACAGAGTAGCAGGTCAGGGTGGTGGCCAAAAGCAAAGGGAGTGGTAGCAGCTCAGGCAGCTAGTTAGCCTCTCTCTCCTCCTCACATTCTAATGCAAATGACTTCCCCCAGGGTAGTACAACACCCACACCCACAGTAATCAATCACAGATGCCAGAAGCTGCCCCAAGACTGTCTGAGGCTTTGGGGAGACAACTAGACACCAAACATAACAATGGATGTGTGCGTGTGTGTGTGTGTGTGTGTGTGTGTGTGTGTGTGTGTGTGATGAACTGTTTTTATTGACTTCTCCAGTGTCTTGCATTGTAAGGAGTGCAGGACTAGGTCTTCCTGGAGGAGATAGGCTAGGTGGGGGGTAGGGGGGGTGAGCCACTGTTTGGCCCCACTCTGTAGTCACCTAAGGGAACACTGGGTTGATATAGCCAGGTCTTTGTTTTTTTCAAGAAAATCAAGAATTTTGTTTTTTGTGTAAAGGGTCCCATTAAAGTCTGGCACCCAATTGTTTAAACAGAGCACAAACAGAAAACATTTTGTAGGGTAAAAGATAACTAGCCCGTGGGATGTTTTTAGGGTACGCACACAACACTGGTAAATTCTTCCCTGCTGTTCATCATTAGTGTGTTGTGGCTGTGTGGATCCCCACAATGAGCCACTCAGTAGATCAGGGGCATTTGGTCAGTACACTAGGAACAAACTGGGTCACTTATGGCAAAGGACTGTGCTCCTGCCGCATAGCCCAATGGCTGGAATTGGTCCTCATGTGTTTGTGTGTCTTCGATCACTTTGCCTGATCTTCTGGGGCACAAATTCGTGATACACAGGAAAAGCCTGTGTTGAAGTCGTCCTGGTGTGTCCTGCACAGCATAGTGGGCAGCACCGAGGTTCTATCTGTGCAAGTCCTTAGCTGCCTTAATGAAGCCTGTTCTGTACAGGCCTGGAGGGCGGCCCCCGGGAGGGAGCTGGAAAGGTGGGGTTTGGGCCACTGAGGCAGCCTCCTAGCCCCTGAAATATGCCCATTTCCATCCAGAGTGAGCACACAAGCAACTTAGTAGTTACTGTGGAATTGAGTGAATGTCATAAATATTTATTTATCTTTTTCAAGGCTGGCATAAAAATGTTAGGATATAAAAAAAGTTGTTCAGTATAAAAACAACAGAAAATTCATTGGCTATCCATCTCCTGAATGTGTGTGTCTCTTCGGGTTTTCATTAGTGTCTAGCAATATACTTTGAGAAATTAGATTTGAACAGAGGCTGCGGCGGAATATGAAAGCTCCTGCTGCTCATAATTAACCCGTTTTAAACAAGGATCCGTGGCACATAGCCGCCTCTTTTTAACCACGTGGTGGTTGTAGGCAAGTGCAAGGTCTGTCCTCCAGAATTTTTAGAATAAAACTGTCTAATTCGTTAAATTGGACAATACTAGCAACTATATAAGAGGGGAAAACCCATCTATATTTTTAGCCAAAGGCAGTCACTGTTTCACAGTTTGAACTGTAGGTGTAAAAAGGCTTGAGTTTTTGGTGAGACTAGAATAGATTTCTGTCCTGATCATCCACTTAATCTAAATTTTAGGGTGTTTTTTCTCATATATGAAAAGGAAAGACATTTTGTCTGTCACTCTTGTTAATAAAGCAAATACTACATTTAAGAATTTAGCACATTACTCAGCAGCTAAGAAGACATTAAAAAAGTAAGTAATGATTAATTTTCCTATTTCTTTTGCTATAAGTTTTTTTACTTTAGGGAGTTCATATTTTCAGTGTACTGTATTCTTATTTGGTTCAAAAGACACTACTTTATTCCTGTCTCTCTTTTGTAAAAATGTATTTAGGCAGGGTCTACAGGGTCCACAGGATCTCACTGCACAGATTGGACTCCTAGTCATTCTCCTGTTTTTCACACTCCCCAGTGTTGGAATTACACCATCACTCCCAGTTTCAGTTGCCCTCGCAGTGTACCCTGGGGGTGGGGCCAGCGCGGCAGGGGGCGGATCAAACTCCCGAACTCCCGGCCCTGTTACCTCCCTAAGTGGGCACTTTAATCCACTAAGCTCTCTGGTTGGCCCTTATTCTCATATCTCTTTCATAAACCCTCTTTGAATGTCCTTTCAACAAGTGTAGACTATACTAAGTGCATTGTAATTTAGCCTCTTCTTTCATACTTCTGTATCAGTATCAGTGCTGTGATGAGCACCTTCACACGGACTAGCATCTTTATTCATCGATCTTTTGCGATGGCGGGCTTTTCTGGTTAGTGGAGTGATTACACATTTCGTGTGGTGTGGGAAATTACCAGAAACATTTGGAGCTACTAGCAGAGATGAAGTATACTATATCTGCAATGTCTAATTCAGCATTTAAAACAGTGTGACCAAGAAACTAAAACTTAAAAAAAAAAATCATTGCATATACTTTTAGATTAAAGAAGGTCACTGGCTGGGGCCTTCTGTCTTGAATGGCACAGTGTTATGTTGTTCAAAGAACAATGTGTACTAGGCCGAGATCTCTGTGTGTGTGTGGATGCACTAACAAACATTTGGCTCTGCTGTTTCACTCTTTGAAACCCAGGTATAGTTTGAAGATCTTGCATTTTACCTATCACTACATTCTTTCAATGAATTTTTTTTTTTTTTTTTTTTTTGTATGTGGAATTGAACGCAGAACCTTGAACTTGTCAGGCAGGTGCTTATGCCACTGAGCTACATGTCTGTCTCCATTCTTTTAATTTTGTACAGGAGGTTGATGGAGACTGCCTCATGTACTTGCTCCCGTGTGAAATTAGCAGTCTGACTTTAGAATTGACTTATTTGAAGACCCTTTAGGCTGTTCATGAAGTAACTCTGTGCCTGACTTCAGACTCGGAGGTGTCTTGGCTCCTATGACCACATCTGGCTGCAGTGCAGCTGCAGGTACAGCTGTTGTCAAGGCTCTAGCAGTTCAGCTTTCATGCATCAGCTTTACTTTCTCTGTATTGTTTTGTAGGCAGCCTGATTCCAAGCAGAGCAGACGTGGCTCCCCATAACCCAGGCTTCTGTCCCTCTAGCTTACCAACTCCAGCAAGAGAGATTTCTCCCAGAACAGCATAGGGACAGACTCTGTGGACTTATTCTCATTCTTGAACCAGTCTGTGTGGCCAAGATTGGGTGGGTAGAATTCATGCTCATTGGGCAAGGGTAAACCTCAAGCTAAGCTCTGTGCCCAGATGGTCAGAGCATGGACTAAAATTGGGATAACATAATGTTTCTGCCCAGGACAATCGGAGCAGACCGCACACGACTGGCAGTGTGGCAGGCACATGCCACCTGATGGATGCATTGTGCTCTGTGCTCTGGCCAAGAAGCACAGTTTTGATGATTTGAACTGTATTTTCAAAGCACTCTTGTTTCCTCCTGTTTTCTTCTTAGGAAAGTTAGTTTGCTGGGTGAACCGTGGAGAGGAAGGAAGACAATAGACGTTTCTGTCCTGTGTGTTGCTATCAATTCACTGGCAAGCTTCTATCATTTTGTGGGACCATTTTCCCACCCAGAGGAAGGGTTGTGAGGTTCATCTTGCAGTCTTCAGAGGTCCGAGTGCTTAGATTCTGTCTGGTACTTGGCTGTACTCATAACGGTATACTTAGAAACTAATTCCTCCACTCTAGGGGGTAATAACTGTGCCCCAGTGAGTTAACAGTGCAAGTAAATTGGTGAATCTTTTGTGAGTATTTTTCTTCACAAATAAAGCAAAAGATAGCTTGCCTGAGCCTCTTCTTAGAAGTATTGTATCTGAATGAAAGCTGGTGGGATTTGCATGTTGGGCTGTGTATAATCTAGGAATCAGGTAGAGAGTGGGTACTTCAGCTTCCTGCTGGCGTAGGACAGCAGCTTGGGACTTATGGGTATAATTAAACCACCCTTACAGTAATTACAGAAAGGGACCCACTGCCCTTAAACGTGACTGTATCATAGTAGATCATCATGAAAGCGTGAAGCTATTTATTTAATCAGCAAAGCCCATGCAGAAAATATTTTATTAATGTTCCCATTTTCTGATTCAGCCCTTTGTGTAATAAGTACAATGAGTAAAGCAGCTTTCACTGTCTATGCTCAGTCCCCAAGAGAGGCACTAGTTAGGCCAGTTTTCCCTTAAACTCTTCAGCATAAAGCATGTGAGCAAATTAATATTTCTCAACCACAAGATGAGATTGACCTCACAAGTGTAAGTTCATTTCTCGTCCTAGCATTTACTATACAGTGAAATGAGGGGGTCATCGCTTTTCTCTTTTTCTGTTTTTTTTTTTTTTAACTTCAGTTTCATTGGGCCAAGAGTGCTGATCTATTGTCAGTTTTTTGCTAGTCACTCACCACTGTATAATATCATTATAATGTCAGAGCACTGCTCTGTTTTAATGTTAGTTTATTTTCAGTGGGATCACAAGCAGGGTCTCCCTGTTTGAAAAGGACCTGACAATGGATCTCAGTACTAGCAAGTGTCCATGCTCACTGTGGCAGCATGGCCAAGGCTGGCTCGAGTTACCTATGTGTAGGTAAAAGAAATGAGGGACCAATGGGCTGTGTAGTGGGCAGAACTAGGCTAGGTGAGAATACAGAGTCTATCATCAGGCTGCTCGGAAGACCAGCGTTCTGCGAGCTACTTACCTGCTGTCTAGGGACCTACAGCCTCTCTGCTGAGGCAGAAGGATTTAGATGCATGGTCTGCAAGATCCCTGCCCACTGCCATGTCTTGTGGCTTTGTGCTTATTCCCATGTGTTGCTTGTTTGTCTGCGGTAAGGACCCTTGACTAGCGTGTTGTTCAGGGCTGTACACACGCTAGCTTCTCAGCCTTCTCAGTTTCCCTGAACCAAGCTCTTTCCTCTCTAGCTCTGGCTGTGCTTTTTGCAAAAGATACTGTCTACCAGAGTGGGAATATTTCTGAGTCTCATCTTTGCCATTAAGCTATGAACTCCTAGTGAGAAAGGGTCTTTTCAGATATTTTTCCTTTTATCAAAAATGTATTGAATTAGACACTCAGCAAATATTTGCTAACCCTATGAATAAGCTACGCTACATTTTTCAGGGTCTTAATAGAGTAAGACAAAGCTCAAACCAGATACAGATATCCTAGAAAGGGGTGTCCTCTATAGTGGTGGGGCTTTTCTTAGGTACTTCTACCATATAATGCAAATTCAGTAGTTTCTATGGGAGATTTCACTTTCATGTGTATGACATGCCAAATTTTTGCAGTTGAGTGGAGAGGTAAATCATTTCGTGCCCCTAATGGAATCCTTTTATACATTTCTGAGTATTCCGCACCTCATGGCAGGACTACACTGTCTTACTCCCCATCATGTAATATGTGGCCTTTTTGGGCTAAGGTTATTCCACTGCTTTTTGAAAAGCAAAGAGAACCTCCACCTCCATCACTGACGTTTTGATGTTGAGAGATTGTTTTGTACGTGGCCTCTGGGAGAGCCAGGCTGCCAGACAAGACAATGTGCATATATCTCCCCACATCAATGAGAACTGAGCTGTCCTCTAGAAAATTAGGTTTGAGCTGCATCAGTGTCAGTGCCTGAGACTAAATAAATCCCATTTCATGATTGCACTGCGTGAATGGTGTAGCGTGTCTAGATGGGCACAGCTATGATTGCTTCTCCTCCCTCAGCATTGCGAGACGGTACTGCTGCAGAGGGTTTGTATGAGAAGTTTCTCCAATAAACAGCCCACTCTATGTTAGATAATTTAGGGTTTGCACTTGGGAGGCCACCATGGAACAGTGTGAGATGACATGATTAACCAGAGACAATGGGAAAATCATTCTTTTGGCTTGTTAAAAAATACTCATGCTGATGTGAATGACTTGAATAATGTCATTTCATTGACATGACATGGAAGAGCACTGATGGCATGGCTACATGCTGGGTCTTCGTGGGCAGACCAGGGGATCTTTTGTGGCCTTTGTTCATTCAGCTGCTTGAATGTGTGCCTACTGTGTGCAAAACAATGAGGCAATTATGCCATGGCGCTTTAGACCACTGAGCCATCCTGCCGGGCCCCTGTTGGGCCTATTTAGAAAGGAATGGCTCCCCAGAGGGTGCCCATGGCTTTTGTCATTCTCTCCATCTCAGATTTTAAAACTTGACCGGGAGGTACCTGCTCCAGTACTTGTCCATGTACTCATCCACAGTCCCTTCTTGCCCACGCTGTGGACCCATGGTGGTGGTGTTTCACATCTACCACGTTCATATAAGGGGTGAGCAGTGCCCTGGCTAAGCCCTGGGAGCCTCCAAACAGTGGTACTGCAACAAGGTGGAAAGACGTGAGATGCTAGTTCTGAAGGCCCTCTGCCCTCCCACTGGACATGGCTGAGTTTCAGTGTGGTGAGTGCCAGGCATAGGCAGCCATCCAACCCATGAGTTCTGCAGAGCCTAGGAAGCTGGGCTGAGCTGTTAGAATCTAGCACTGCTCACTTACAGCAACTGTCAAAGCCCATTTGGCACAGGCTGCCAGTGTCTTAGACACTCTGGGTCTTCCTTATGAGACAGGAATCTTAGAATGTGTTGAGTCCATTAGGTCTGTTTTGGCTTGGACTGACATATCTGTATCTATACATCTCTACCTCTGTCTCTGTCTCTGTCTCTATCATCTCTATCACTATATCTATCTATATTTATATATCTATGCCTATCTATATCTATTACCATAAGGATAAGCCACCTTCCATGGAAATCAATAAAAAATTGAGTCCAGTGCATGTAGCTTACCAGCTGTGTGATTTAGGCAAGTCACTTTGCTTTTTTCAGTCTCATTTTTTTTTTTATCTGTAAAAGGAGCACTTGATACCTTCAGCACATTAGATGCCTATAGAATTGTAGTTCCTAGTACTGTGTTTGTGGACCCAGAGAGCTGAGGAGAAGCATTTGTCTATATGTATCTCTCTGTCTCAGAATACTGAATTCTCCCTCTTGGCCTACCTTGCAAAGCATATGCACATTAGCAAAGTAAATATGCCTGTCAGTGTTCTAATTTATTTTAAGAAATGATGTGAGCTTAGAATCACGGATTTAAATTAACATTAAAATTGTGTTTAATTAGGAGAATCCCTTTGTGAGATTAGAAAATGGTGCCTGCTGCCCGTGCATCCATCTATCTGTTCATCTATCCATCATGCTATTGTCTTATCATGTTAGCATTAAGTACCTGACATATGTTGAGTGCACAGGGCTTAGAAGAAAAAGAGGAGCAAAGTACAGTCTGGCCATAGATTTCTCCTTACCCTCCAAAAGAATGGAGGTTTGCCCTGAACAGCGGTTTCTCACATTGTGTTCTATGTGACAGAAGTGATGTTGGTGGGTAGATGCTTCCAGTAGAAAAGAAAGAAAAAGGCTTCCCCCAGTCTGGCTCCCGCAAGCATCTTTAATCATTTCAAGCTTCAACTAGGGACTGAATTGGGAGGAAAAACTGAGAAACACCCATTTATAACTAAAAGCTATCCAGGAGCCAGGCTGCATTTGCTCTGACGAAGGACTTCAGTCTCAGAAGAGCGTATTCAGACCCCAGCCTGGCCTTCAAGCCAGTATTTAAAGGAGGGAAAAGCCACACAGAAAATGCAGTGTAATTGGGCACCCTGGGAGGAACAGCACAAAACCCAGGAGCTTTGAGAAGCCTCCGTGTGTCCCCGAGCCCAGAGCCAACATTGCCAGCTTCTCACACAGTACAGCACACATGACTCTGAAGTCCTTCTGAAGCAGGGCAAGGTGGCCCTGAACGGTTAGCATGGTGGCGATTTGGACTGTGGGATTTTGTTTTCCTTTCTTTTCTTTTGTATTAGGCATTGAGCCCTGGAGTTTTGCACTGAGCAGTAATCCCAGCCCTTTTTTATGTTATGTCTTTATTTTGAGACAGGCTCTTGCTGAAGAATTAAGGAGCTCAGAATGGGCTCAAGCTGGTGATCCTCCTCTGAGTCTCTCAAAATTTTTAGATTAGAGGTGTGTGACACTATACTCAACTTTGTACTGTGTTTTAAGATAAGAAGAGAAAAGAAAATATAGAAAATAGAAAAAATGGAAACAAAATTTTATAAATAAGGGGAAGATGGGTTGTAGGGAGGGTAAGGAATGGGAAAAAAAAAAAAGAAGAATCTAGTGAAATCAAGTACAGGTATAAATTTCCTATGATGAATGTGATCTTTATGTCCAGGAAAGTGTACCAATAAACTTAATTTTTAAAATGATAGGAAAGAAAATTTATTACAGTTTTTAAATCAAGTGACAGAAGTACAGAAAACCATTTCGAGATAAGAATAGGTTTCTGAGATGACAGAGAACATGTGGAACACTTCTCAGTGCAGTTTCCAGAGGGGAGACAAACATGCGAGCACAGCACACAGCCGTGCCAGTGCGTCACTCTATAGGCCACTTTCCTGGGCTTCTCTAGTCTCCTTCTTCACATCCCTGCCTGCCAAACTCCTCCTCGTCCCTCAGTGCCCGCTCCTTTGCTCTGACCTCTGTACAGCCTTCTCTGATCCTCGCCATCAGATGGATGGTTCTCCTTGTCTTATGTGCCAGCACAGAGCCCTGTTTTATTGTGACACGCATGCCAACTGTCCACTGCCCTGAGCCTGGATGCATCTGACCATGGAGACCTGGCCTCCTTCACCCAAGCTCCCTCCTGGCCACTGGAAGGTGCAGGAGAGCACACCATGGCGTTAAGAAGTGGACTAGCAAACACAGGAATGAAAAACTGTCAGCATCTTGTGTCTCTGCTGAGTTTGTGTAGCCCCTTGGAAGTCACTTTGGTCACTGGGCTAGAAAGAAACCAAGCATGCTTACATTATAGCAGATAACATGAAGGCAAAAGAGCCAGAGTTCATGCTGGAGGCCAGCCTTGCTGCAGGAGTTGGGCTGATACTGGCAAAAAAGGGACCTTGCCCTGAGGTGCAGACCACTGATGTCAGTGGTCAGCTAGGATGTGTGGCTGACTGCAAGTTGGCTGTCCTGGCCTTCTGATGGCGGACACAGGTGGAAGGAGATTCAGCTGATTGGGCCAAGTTAATGGCAGTCTTTGTTGCACAAAGTAGTTGGCCATGGGTACATCCTAACAGACTAAGTAAATAGGGTGCAGCTCTTAGGTGATGCTTTAACAGTCTGGAAACTTTCCAAGCTGCATAGTTCAAGGTAACTCAGACCCAGAAATAGCCAAGTAAGCTGCGGAAACTCTGGGTTTCTCTTATTTGATGGGAAATAGGGTTCAAATCAGTTTTGGAAACAATGCACAAGTTAAAGGCTTTACCCAATTTATCCAGAAAGAAATGTGTTTAACAGTTTGGGGCTTTTATGGGACATGGAACCCCTCTCTTAAAATAGAATTCACAGAAATTGTTTTATATCGTATTGCTCAGAAAAACATGCAAAATCCGGTGCTTTCCCGAGGTATCTGCGGAGGAGGCTCATTGCAAAGCATTTCTTTTTGTGTGAGCTCTTAATTCTCCTATAACAAAAGGGACAAAGTGAGTCCAGCCTAGTCATTCTTTTAGTTCCTTAAGGAAAAGATAAATCTGAAGCTAGTTCAGGACCTGAAAGGAACCTATTTTGTCAGGGTTTAAGGTTCAGTGAGCAGCGATTGAGATCTCTTGTATTGCAGACAACCACAAAGGCTGTTTTTGTGCTTTGAGACGAGAGGGTAATGTACCTAGGTGTTACCAGTGGAAGGCCAGTGTTTCTCTGAGCTCTCGGCCTTCAGCAGTTTGTCTCTTCAGCACAATGCCTCATGGGTCTGATAGAAGAAGGGGGGTGTAATTCAATCTATATTCGGAAGGATTGCTTGGAATAAAGTACCTGTGTTAGCTCTACTAGTGTGGTGAGATCTAATGTAATGGTCTCAACCATGTTCTTTCTTTGTAGCACGACTGATAGAATGACAGAAAAAGCCATTCCCATACACAGTCACATTGCAGGGCTACACTGAGAATTACTAGCTTAAGGTAATGACCAAAGCCAGGAAAGATTCATGAGGAAATTCTTTTTTTTTTTAAGTTGTTTTCTTTTTCTTTTTTCTTTTGTTTTTCTAGATGCAGTAGTTTGCTTTATTTA
>PVJA010008992.1:0-38762 GCA_004027025.1 Myocastor coypus
TTTTTTTTTTTTTTTTTTTTTTTTTGGTGGGACTGGGGTTCAAACTCATGACCTTGCACTTGCCCGCCAGGCACTTGTGCCACAGAGCTATCTCTCCAGCCCCTATCATTTTCTCTTCTTTCTTCTGCCCTTTTCCTCATCCCACTTTTTCCTTCACATTGAGCAAAGTCTTTCCCTTTCACAGTATCTGTTGTACCTTTCAGATTTTACTCTTTCAGGTACTCACACTAGGGAGATAATAAGATGTTCAAACATGTGGGTCTAATTTATTGCACTTACCGATACATTCTCTAGTTGTATCCATTTATCTACAAAAGACTCAAACTTATCCTTTTTAATTTTTTTTATTTTTAGCTAAGTAATACTCCATTGTGTAAAAATAGCACATCTTTTTTTTAATCAGTTCTTTAGTTGATGGGCATTTAGGGTTTTTCCAAGATTTTTCTATGACAAATTGTGCTGTTAAAATGTGGGTGAACATGTACCAATGTGGTATGGTGTTTTTCATTATCTGAAAGAATACCCCAGAGGGAACACTTTGGTTGAACAGAACTTCTAATCATAGTTTTTTGGGGATTCTGTACAGTGATTTCCATAGAAGATGTACCACTCTACACTCCCACCAACAGTGGAGAAGGATTCCCTCCAGTGTTTGTTATTGGTAGACTTCTTGATAGTCATTCTTTCATGGGATAAATGGAATCTCAGTGTTCTTTTAATTTGCATTTCCCAAATGATCAGTGATATTGAACATTTTTTCATATATTTATTTGCCATTTGTATTTCTTCATCCATGAAGTGTATAATCAACTTGGATGCCTATTTTTTGATTGGGTCTGATTTTTAAAAATTCTTTATATGGGAGGCTGAGGCAGGAGGATCGGTGAGAGTTCGAGACCAGCCTGGGCTACAAAACTGAGCTCAAGGCCAGCCTGAACTGTACAGCGAGACCCTGTCTCAAAAAGACAAAAAAAAAAATTCTTTATATGTTCTAAATAGAAGACCTTTGTCTGAGGGATAGTCAGCTATAATTTTTTCCCAATTCATGAGTTTTCTTTTTACTCTTTTGGTGATTTCTTCTGATGTACAGAAACTTTTTTAAAAGATGAGAACCTAGTTGTTGATTTTTTGAAGTATTTCCCATGCAGTTTGCCTTTCATAAATTCTCTATCTACCCCTATGTCATAAGACTTCTACCTACTTTTTCCTACAAAAGATTTAGTATTTCTTTTATTTATTTATTTATTTATTTATTTATTTATTTATTTATTTATTTATTTATTTACTTTAGGTGCAGGGTCTCACTACACAGTTTGGACTCAGTGATTCTCCTGTTCTCACCACCCCAGCGCTGAGATTACAGGTATGTGCCACCACATCAGGTCTCCATTTGCTTGCTGAGCATGCCCTGGTGCAGGGCCAGCATGGCATGTAGTGCGTGGGATTAAACCTCAGGTCCTTTGCTTGTCCAAGCAGATATTTAGTCCACTGAACTATTTCACCAGCCCCTCTGTTTTAATATTTACATTGCTGATCCATTTTGACTGTGCCTTAGTACATGGTAATAGACATAGGTCTAATTTTAGATTTTGGCATGTGGAAAGCCAGTTTTCCCAGGAACATTTAGCAAAAAGTCTGTTCCATCAATTCTCTGGTCTTTTAAAAAAATTTTCTATTCATTTTAGTGAGAAAATAAAATAGCAATGAAACAGTTTCAATACAGGCTAATAGGACAGTTACAATAATTAATACATTGTCTATTGTTGTCTTCATAGTAGTTATTCAGAGGACAAGACATAGACTTGAGGGCTGGGCAGATAGCTCAGTAGAATAAATACATTCCTGGCAAGCACAAGGTTCCGCCAAAAAAAAAAAAAAAAAAAAAGACATAGACCTGATATCTTGTCTAAACAATATTAGTACAAACTTCTCTTATCATCAAATTAAGAGAAAGTAGCTGTATATCTATTCTAACTATCTTGTCTGTACATATATGTATATATTTTTTCACTACAAAATGATTATTTAAATCCTCCTTTTTTGCTTTTTTTTTTTTTTTTTTTTTTTTTTTTTTTTTTTTGTCAGAGATGAGTGTTCCACTGCAGTTAGAGAAGAAGTACTTGGAGAAGTTTTTAAAGGACCTTTTCATACTTGAGGCAAGACTAAACATTGTAGGTACTTGAATTCAGCAAAATAACCCAATATAGTCCAATAGTCCAATAATAGTAGAAAGTTATCAGCAGAACTGGCAATTGTCAGAAGTTGGTGACTTGAGCCTCTTACATAAAGCTCAGCATATTAACATGGAATTACTTTTTATATATCATGGTTATACTTTTCTGCTGGGTGATTAAGATCAAGCTAAAGCAAGACCTATATAACTAAATATGTAACTTTTATATCTGACAAAGTCAATAAAATCCCCTCAGGATTTACCCTGAAACCATGTATAGCACCTTGTAGTTCTTTTGTCAGTGTCAGCTTTCTGGATCAGCCATGGCCATTGTTTGCCCAATTTGCTCTCAGTGAAAGCTTGAGAGAATATTTTCTCTTTGGGTGACTTTCCTTAAGCACACTATACGTCATCATTCACTTTCCTCTGTGGCTCCATAATCTCATTGATCAGAAAATTTGGAACACCACTGAGTTATAGGATGTCACAGCACAGATTCTCTTATATCCTGAGTCCTCAATGACCTTGAGAGAATGAGGCCAAAATATTAGTTATCCTTGTAGCCCTTCTGTTTATCTAATTTTTGGTCAGCAAATTTTAGTTGTTGGCCATACAGAAGAGATGCTTAATGATATTATTACCATGTGACATAGGCAGGTGGGCTTAACATCACTGTCTGCGTATCAAACACCTTAGACATAACATGGAACTGCTATTTTCCAACAACCATAGATATCCTAAACTTTAAATCTCTATGGAATGTGAAAAAAATTACACATTTTTAGACAGAAATTTAGAAATCAAACCCTGTACAACATTATAGCAGGACTATCCTATGACATTTTTTTCTTGTCTCTTGTTTTCTTTTGTTACCTTTTTTAAACATTTACTTTAAAGAGTGTGTAACAATAATTGATATGACATTAGAAGCAGTACAGACCAAAAGGCAGGTATTTCAAGCATGGCTTTAGTATTACATATTGCTATCCTCAATGTAGTTGCTTAGTTCACAGATATGAGCATATATAGTTAGTCAGAGTGAGAATTCTATCCATTAATTGCTTTTTTCAAAAACCTTATGGATATCCTTAGGACCATTGTCTTAACCATCTTGTTTATATAAATGCATGTTTTTTGTCTCTGCCATATTTCCTATTTTTTCTTTGTTCTCTCTTCATTGTTCAATCCTTAAGTTCTTATTTTCCTTTTAACTCTGTTATGCCTTTTGAGTTTTATTTCTTCTTTTGAGTTCTTATACTAGGAAGACAATATGATATTTACACAGGTGGGTCTGTTTTCCTTGTTTTGTTTTGTTTTGATTTTGTTTTTTGTGGAACTGGGGATTGAACTCAGGACCTTGTGCTTGCCAAGCAAGCACTTATTCTACTGAGCTATCTCCCCAGCTTGGGTCTGGTTTATTTCACTGATGAGTATATCTTCAGGTTGTACCCACTTATATATGAAGGCTTCAAGTTTATTTTTCTTTATACCTGAGTAATAATTCATTGTATAAAAACACCACAACTTTTCATCCATTCTTCATGTGATGGGCATTCTGGCTGTTTCTATGATTTAGCCATCACAAATTGTGCTGCTATAAGCATATGTGCACAAATATCACTATGATATGATGTTTCAATTCTTCTGGGAAAATTCCCAGCAGAAGGATAGCTGGATTGAATGGGATTTCCTGTCCTAGGTTTTTGAGGAGTCTCCACATTAATTTCCATAATGGTTGCACCAGTTTACACTCTCACCAGCAATGAAGAAGTGTTCTTTTCCCCCACAGCCTCTCCAACATTTGTTGTTGGGTTGATTTCTTTATAATAGCCAGTCTTTCTGGGGTGAGATGCTATGCCAGTGCTGTTTTAATTTGCATTTCACAAATGGCTAGTGATGTGGAGCATTTTTTTATATATTTATTGCTTCTTGTATTTGTTCCTCTGATAAGTGCGTATTCATCTCAGGTGACCATTTCTGGATAGAGTCTTTAAATTTGTGGGCTCTAATGTTTTTTTAGTTCTTAATAAAATCTACAGAGAAGATCTTTGTCTAAGTGCTTATTAGTTAAGATTTTTTCCAAATTTATGGGTTCACTTTTCACTCTGTTGGTAATTTCTTTTCACATGCAAAAACTTCTCAATAAGAGGAAGTCTCAGTTACTAATTCTTTCAAGTATTTCCTGTTCAGTTTGGTTTTTGTTCATGAACAGTTTGCCTACCACAATGTCTTCAAGATTGCCACTTACTTTCTCTTCAAGATTTAGTGTTTCCATTTTAATGTTTAGATCTTTAATCCATTTTTACTTTATTGTAGTGCATGGTGATAGACCTGGGTCAAGTTTTAGTTTTTGGCATATAGAGATCCACTTTTTCCAGCATCTCATCTTTTTCCCCCTGTATCATGCTGATTTTTTCATGGTAGTTTTGTAGTATAATTTTAAGTCAGGGATTATTATGCTTCCTGCCTTTCCTTTGTTGCCCAGGATTGCTTTTGCTATTCTAGGTCTCTTCAGGTTCCACATGAATTTTAGGAATGTTTCCCTAGATCTGTGAGATGCACTAGTTGGATTTTAATTGGGATTGCATTAAGTCTGAATAACAATTTTGGGAGTATGGCCATTTTTACAGTGTTGGCTCTTCCCATCAAGTGCAAAGAAAAACTCCATTTTCTTAAATCCTCTTCAATTTGTTTTCTCAGGTTACTGTAAGAAGCTTTTATTTCATTTATAAAATGAGACTGATTCCTAAGGAAGAGTAAAGAAAAATACACACACACACACACACACACACACACACACGATAGCTAATATAATTATATTCTTCATCTCTTTTAGTTCATTGAAAGTTTGTGCTTGTATTTTTTTTTATAATCTTACATGCCTACATCTTGTAATCTAAAAAACTATTTTGAAGATAATGCACAATATATTGTCTGTTGTTAATTTCCTATTATCTTGTTTTGAAATTCTGTGTCATTGTTTTTAGTGGTATTTTTATTCTTTTTTATAAGAAGTTCCTGGAGATAAAATTACAATTTATTTCATCACTACCACCTATGATATGAAGTACAGCATATATTTTGCAATCAGAATATTGCTAGCACAATGAGATCTAAAACAAACCAAGTTCTACAGTAGTTGTATTAAAATTTCAAAATCATAGTGCATTTTACTTCACCTACCATAAAGAAAAGTAATTTAAAGAAAAGTAATTCTTTTCTTTAAGCATTCCACTCCAGTCCCAGAGTCACTAATATTCCTCTGTTTAGTTCATCAGTCACTACTACAAAAACTCTTCAGCCTCTAGGGGGCTTCAGTAGAATTTTCTCCTACCCACAATGTCCTCCTACTCTCCCCTCCCTAGCTTTATTTCCTTGCTTATTCAAAGGGTTCTTTTTCTGCATCTCTTAAAATTACTGAAAATCCTTGGAGGAAATCATAAACTAGACTTCATGGTTTCTGTGATTTTGTCTTTTTTTTGACAGGAGGTAGATATTTCATCTCTTGCTTTTGTTTTGAAGAAGATGAATACTGATGTTTTCTCTAAGGTTTTGGGAATACTCATGGTTCCTGACTGGTCCCTCTGGTATTTATTTATTTTCAAAATTATATGCATATAAAAATCAAAATATAGCCGGGCGTGGTGGCTCACGCCTGTAATCCCAGCACTCGGAAGGCTGAGGCAGGAGGATTGATGCGAGTTCGAGACCAGCCTGGGCTACAAAAGTGAGCTCAAGGCCAGCCTCAACTGCATAGCAAGACCCTGTCTCAAAAAGACAAAAAAAATAAAGAAAGAAAAAAAAGAAATAGACCTGGGAGGTTAAGTGCATGAGAGCTTTTCTCATCTGCTTCAATGACCAGTCAGAACTAATCACATGTTCCACTTAGCTGCAGAGCTATCTTCTGTACACATACAGTGAGGAGAAAGTGGGGAATCAGTGAGTGCTTATATATATTTTACACAATTATGAACATGCTAGACATTTTCTTCACTTTGTCTTGCTTTCTTCACTTTACGATACATGTTGCATATAGTCCCCTGGGTATGGCCATTTATAACTTACCTGCTTAGGTCTCTTCATTGGACATTTAAGTTGTTTCAGTCTTTCTTATACTATTAACAATATCTACAATAAATATCTTTGTGAGAATAATATTGACAGGTATCAAGATCTTGCTATGCAGAAGGCACTGTTCAAAGTATAGTGCACATTTTCACTCATTTAACTCACTAAATATTCTGATCAATTCAGTGTGACTGGTGACACAATTTATAGATTTCTTATTTACAGATGCAGAGCCTATTCCCAAACCCAGGCAGTTGGTCCCAGGGCTTTAAAATTCACACTGCTATTGGAAGCTATGAATTCAAATTTCTGTCATATAAATTCCTATAAATGGAATGTATATAGATCATAATAGGTTTGAATATTATAGAGTCTGTCAGATATTTCTGGAAGTGATAGATACCTTTTGTGAACACTTTTAAATATGCTACTTATGTTTCATGGATCCTTTCAAACATGATCTGCTCTTGGGCAGTTGATTCCAAGTAACCACCAACAAGCTTCATTGAGATATAATCTCAATGATGTAATCTTTTGGCATTCTCAGTATTCATAGATGAGAAACTCAAAAGCATAGAGAAGTTTAATATCCATGGAGCCACCTTTGGCCAATGGAAAACAACTGATAAATGTTTCCTTCTTCTTTCCCTCAATGCAAATTTCTATGAAATATTTCCTAGGGCTCTTCAGAAGTTATTGCACTACTAAGCACCAGTCTCTGACAGTAGCCACAAAATGAATCTTTGCACAAATTTTATTTCCTCTCTTTTCATTCTTCTGTCCCTTATTCCTCCTTCCTGAGGTCATTTTCCAAGCACAATGTCTTCAACAACGTCTTATCTTGGTTCTGTTTTCAGAGAAAACTAAATACTATGAATGCATAATGCACCCAGAAGATTCCCAGCTGGCCCTCAGCACCTATCACCTCAGCTACTGGATCATTGCTGAATGGTGGGTCACAGCTCAGGTTTAAAGAACATACCAGTAGACAAAGGGAGCTAATCACTTGTTTCACACAGTCTCATAATTCACTCAGGAACCCCAGCCAGATACCCAAGTCACCTTGATAGTATTTGTCCTCTCTGCATCACTCTTCCATCTCAACCTTTTTCCATGCTGCCACATACATTTTAAAATATTTTTTATTTTGCTCCACCCCTACTTCTATTCTCTGAATCAACCTTTCATTATTTGTGATTTAGATTACTTAAAGACACTTCTAACATGATTCCCAGTTATCCCAAATTATTTACCAAAAAAGATATCCTCAAAACATAGATAAGATTACATTCTTCCTTCTGACTCAAACTTTGAAGTCTTCTGTGGCCATTACAGTGGAATGTCAATTTGGTTTGCTATAAAACCTACATGGATTGGTGGGTTCTAGTCTGTTTTTATCTAGCTGGATCTTGGAGATATAATCTTCACTACCATACATGGTCCCCAGCTCCTTTGTCTGTAGCATGCTTCCCAAGCTGTGCTTCCTGGCAATCATGAAGTGGCTTTGTTGTACCATACCTTTCTGCTGTGATTTCCTGCCTTGGAACCAGCCAACCATACACCAAATCTTCTTGAAACATAAGCAAAACTAAACCTGTCCTTCTTTCAGTTGTTAGTATAGGGTATTATGTCCAGCAACAGGAAAGCAGGTAAATATAGAAAATTTGTACTGGAGAAGTGACATTCTTGCTGTGAATATACCTACCATGCGGTTTAGAAGACTTTGGAGCTGATTTGCAAGAGCATTTTGAGAAGTTTTGGAGATATGAGCTAAAGGAACAATATCATACAGCTAGTGAGCTTCATGAGTGATTCTGGTCAAAACATCCAGAATGATGATAAAAATGTAAACATTAAAAACGCGGCTCAGGAGGTTTTAGGTAGCAACAAGAACTCCATTAATAATTGAGGCTACGTGTGTTATGTCTGGAAGAAATTTTGTCTACAATTTGCTCATGTCCTGAAACACTGTAGGAGATGGAGATTAGAGTAAGTGAACTAGTTGCTACAGCAAATGTAAAGCAATCTGTGCTATGGGTACTGATGGCTACTTTTAGGCAGATTTATAATGAGAATTAGGAGCAGAAGCAAAGCAGAAATAAATGCAAAACTTAAATTTTGGCCCAGAAGAAATTATGTGTAAAATTTGGGCCAGAGGAAGTATGATTTCTAGAGATTAGTGCCATTAAAAATAAACCAAGGACTTTATTTAGGCTAAGAAGAAAGGAATGTTGCAGGCATCTCAGAAATCAGAAAGACCCCACTCATCACAGGCTCAAGAGAGCAAAGTATAACCTTTTATTTGAGAAGAGAGATTATGGGCTTGTGAACCAGAGGGCCATATAGGGAATTGTTTCTTCTGAATTCATCTCAGTGTACTCAGCTGTCCACATGTTCAAAAGCTCCTGAAGCCTTCGTACAGCCTGGCTATCGCTCCCCATTTAATGTGGACCTTTGCATTGTCCACATTATATCGGTTTACTGGTATGAAGAATGAAAGAGTTGTGAGATCAAGGAGGCTGCCACCTAGATTTCAAAAGAAGAACTGGGAGGCCAAGCAAAGAACCCCTTGAAAAGGCATTGCTTAAAGCTGTGAGAATGAAGCCAAAGGTGCAGTAATGACCCTCAGGAAGTTAGAGATGGAAGGAACATGAAACAACTGTCCAGTATGGCTACAGGCCATAAGTGGAGCTACCCTGAGAAAAAACACATGGGCTTCAATAAACCAGGCTATTGGAAGGGGACCTCCAAAGGCCCTTAGAAGTCACATTTTATCACTGTGTTTCTAGAAATCTGGATATATGGTAATTAATGTTTGATTTGCTGCTAATTAATGTTTTCCTTGGTCAAATTCTTTTCTATCCCCTGGTTCTGCAATGATATGCAATTGAACTTTGGAATTACATTAATTGCTTTTATTTTTATAGAAGCTCATGACTAAGGGCTTGCCTTGAATCTCAAAAGAGATTTGGATTTGGATTTTTAAAAAAATCTGGAAACATGGAGATTTTGGAGAAGAGATCATTTTATTTTTGTGATGTGAAAGATAGTGATGCCTCAGTCAATTAACTTAATTCTTTCCACAATTCTGATCACAAACTGAATTGGGCAAAAAACGAATCAAATTTCCCTGTAGTCAGCGTTGACCAGAGAATTTGATTTGGTTCTCATCCAATTTAGTTTGTTACCAGAATTATGGGAAGAATTAGGTTCATGAACCAAGATACCACTATAGGTGTACTATGTTAGGTGAAATTATGAACTAGCTATCGTCTATATTAACTATTTGTCAGGCTCAAAAGCACATGGTCTTTCTTCTGTGTGGTGCAGATGTCTCTTTACAGTGTGCTACCACGTTATGAGCTAATTATCCCTTTAAAAAAATTAACTGATATGGCTAGGTAGCTCAATGGACTAAAGCTCCTTCATAGACAGAGCACAGCGGCAGAGGTTCAATCCCCAGCATGAGTCATGCCAGCCCTGCCCTCGAGGGTCACACTGAGATGGCAATTGAGACTCAGCATGGTGGCACACACCTGTAATCCCAGCACTTGGGAGGCTGAAAATGGGACCCCATAAACCCTGTAGACCCTGTACTAAAAACAATAATAATAACTAATTTTAAAAAATGGAAGTAAATGTTAATCCTTCTATACGGTTTATGTGGGGGTTTTTTGTTTTTGTTTTTGTTTTTGTTTTGCAAAGCTGGGATTGAACTCAGGACTCTAAGCTTGCCAGGCAAGTGCTTATTCTACTGAGCTATCTCCCTGGCCCATTTCTATAGGGTTTAACATGAGGATGAAAGTGGCTCTCTGACAGTACTGGTAAAAGTCTATCTGCATGTCTAATTAAATTCACTGAAACACTTTCTTTTCTCTGGAACTTTAGTTTCTGATAAGTTTCAGTAAGTGTCATAGAAAACACTTAAAATTCTGGATTTACCAGCTTTCACACTAGAATTGAGAAATTATCATCAAGTGATTTCACTGTTGCAAAACTATCTATGCCAGAAGATATCAAGGAGGAAAATCTGTTAGAAAAGCATGATGGCTGAGGATAGCACTTGCCTGAAAATTTCTGCACAAATCTAGAAGCTTCAAAAGGAAAAAAAAGCAAACATCTGTCCCAGATAGGTAATAGTCTAAAATATTCAAAGTATATCTTACTCATGGCTTATCTTTGTTTCTATTTTGGTAATAAAAATTGTGATTCTATATTATCACAGAACAAATAGAAAATGACTTGTGCTTCCTAATTTAGCCAGTTTCATATAGTATTGTGTACGTCTTTTGCACATTTTAAAAACTATACTTCTGATCAACCAAATGATATATAATCCTGATACCTGTGGAGAGAACTTTTTCAAATATATTTGGTTGTTACAGGGTCTCAATATGCAGCTTGGACTCATAGTGATCCTTCTGCTTTCAGCCTCCCAAGCACTGAGATTACAGGTATGCTCCACCACACCTGGACTTTGGCTGGCTCAGTCCGCCCTGGAGGAGGGGCTGGCAAGGCATGTGGTGCCAAGGATTGAACCACAGTCCCTGCACGTGCCTAAGCAGGCACTTTAGTCCACTGAGCTACCTCACTGGCCCAAGGATCTCATAAAGTGGGAGCAGGCTGCTGACAAACCAAGGACCAGGACCTCAGCAGTGTCCCTCTTCCAGGGATCACTGGTCAGTTTCCTAGCATGCTCTTCACGGTTTGCCCTGAACATCTGAGGAATGGGTCATGAAACCTGCTTTGTAGCTCTCTCAGCACTTTTTACACACGCTAAAATTAATATACCCACCAAAGGCCACATGTTCATATCATATGTTCTCATGTCTAAGAACATTTTCCTGAGACTTGGAAGGCCTACTAATAAATGAAGCTCAACTTAGAGAATAGCTCAGCAGAAACCTGTCAGCTAGCTGCTGCTGTTAACACTCGGACTACAGAATGCTATCTGAGTTGGCATTTCTTAACTTGTTACTACTTCATTCTGCAATGTCCCTTAGTTGAAAGGGAAAAAAGTAGTTATATAGGGTCTGGCAGGATGGCTCAGTGGTCTAAAGTGCCTGCAGGTGGCTGCAGGGACCGCGGTTTGATCCCCGGCACCACATGCTGCTTCAGCCATGCCCTCAGGGCAGGCTGAGCCGGCCATAAAAATAAATAAACAAACAAACAAAAGTTCTGATACAAGAAAAAAAAGTTATATAAAGCCAAAGTATATGAAAAGCATATACATGTATGCTGGGCTGACATATGTATATATGTATACATATATACATGTATGTTACAGCCAGATGAACTAAATCAGTGTGGTGCTGAGTATGGAAGGTCCACCTGAGGATTGTTGCCAACAACATTAAAAAAAATTTTAAAAACTGTAGGGGAGGGATGTGCACTGTTGATTCTCCTGGAGAAACTTGTTGCACCGGTTTTCCTGATATAAATTCAGCTGTTATTATCAGAGGAGTTTGGGACCTCGATGTTATTGGTTAGGGCTGTGGTTCTTTTGCAGAGCTCTGGTTCTTGCTTTGAGTGTTGCTTCCTTGCTTCAGTGCAGATACCTCATCCTGCTGGCACAGATCCTTCATCTCACTGGTGCAGACTTTCTAGCTTTCACCACTGACCTTATGGCCTTCCCAGTGCAGATCTTTGATACAGACTTGCATGAGGCATTGTCATGAGCTCTAAGCCCACTCTCAGCTGGATTCATAGAGGACACTGCCAATGGGCTCTAGGTCTTCAGTTTGACTCATGCAGGGCATCCCATGGGACCCAGGCCCTTATCCAGATTCTTTGTGTGTCTAGTGTTCAGGCACATCTCCCACATTCTTTTACATTTGACTCTTTGGATGAATATTAAAAAATAATCCTATAAGCTATATGTCCTGTGTTAAATACATCCTCCTGCCATCCACGACTACAACATAGGTCCAATTTTAACTAAACTCAGTTACACTTCTCTCACTGCTGCGACAAAATACCAGATGCCCAAAATTAAGGAAGCAAAGGTTTATTTAGCTCACAGTCAGTGGAGCTTTCAGTCCATGCTCAGCTGGCTCTAAGGCAAAGTGGCAAATGGAAGAGAGCATCTGTTCATGGTGGCAGGAAAGAGTGAAGAGCAAACTGAGGGACAGCAGCTCTAGCAGCTAGCTAGCCTCTCTCCCCTCCTTACATTGTAATGCAGATTACCTGCCCCAGGGCTGGTGTAACACCCACACCTACAAAATCACAAACTCCAAAAGCTGACCCAGGACTGCATGAGGCTTTGGGGAGACAATTAGACTCAAACCATAACAATAAATAAAACATACTCTAGGACTACAAGAGGATAATTTTGAAAGTTATATTAACTCTTCCAGTTCATAAGTCTGTTATCTCCTTAATTACAATTGGATTTTATCAGTTCTCATGACCTAAAAGAATTACATAATTTCTAAAATTTCATTTTCTAACCCTGTGGAGCAATTTATGTACAGCAACATCATACATACATAATTTATCACATGGCTGAGGTTAGTGATTGGCCCTCTCTTTGTAATACAACTATGTAAACAAACGTAATACTTCTTGATATTATGGAAAATGAAAAGTCAGCCACCAGAAAGGGAGAAAATACTTACAAATCATGTGCCTAACAAGTGATTACTATCCAAAATATATGATAGTTCCTATAATTCAACAACAAAATCCAGTTCAAAAATTAGCAAAAACCTTCAACATTTCCCCAGAGCAGATATAAACTTCACAAATAAGCACTTAAAAATGTTCAAAATCACTAACAATTAGGGATATTCAAATCAAAGCCATAATAAAATACTATTTTGCACCCATGGGCATGGCTTTTTATATTTCAAAATAAAAACTGTATTTTCCTATTTTTGTTTTTATATAAGAATTCATAGTTGTCATAGAATAACTTACACAGTGGGATCAATCTCTGCTTTCCTCCTCCATACATAGTAACTCTAAGTCCAGACAACAGTCACCAACCTTATACTCTAATAAATGTATCACCACAGTTTAATCTAAATACAGACCTATTGTGTAATACTTACTTCTGCAAAAATTCAAATTTTAACATGCAAATATTTTATAATACAGAAATAAAAAGAACTACATTGCAGGCATACAACCTAAGTATGAATTATAAATGATAACTTCTAAACATTTTTCTACTCTAAATAAACATTCACAATTGTCTTGGGAGAAAGTTTTATTTACATGTGTATTTGCATCCACTTTATCTCATTTACTGCACATGTCTACTGATGATCTGGGAGGAATTTAAAGATGCAGAAAAGGAATATTGTTTTAAAACACAGAAAATAACAAGTGTTAATGAGGATAAGGAGAAGTGGAAACATTTGTACATTTCTGTTACGGATGTAAAATGGTGCAACAGTGTGAAAAACAATACTTATTATTTCTTTAAAATATTAGACATAGGGCCGGCCAGATAGCTCAGCAGATTAAAGCACCTGCTTAGGCAGAAAGCAGCATCTGGTGTTCAATCCCATCATGCTGTGCTGGCCTCACTCCTAGGGCATGCTGAAACTACAATTGAGATTGGGCATGGTAATCCCAGTGCTTAGGAGGCTGAAAACAGGAGAATCACCATGAGTTTGATCTACATAGTGAGACCCCATGGACCCTGTCCTAAACACATTAAATAATACAGATAGATGCACATATTAGACATAAAATTACATAGAAGTGTTTAATTCCCATATATATGTACAAAAAAGAAATGAAAACAGGGACATCTGCTTATACATCAGTGTCCATAGTACATTATTTGCAATAGCTTGCAGGTGAAAAAACTCAAGAATCTATCAATAGATAACTGGATAAACTGTCATACATGTACAATGAAAATTTAAAAAATACAGATACTCTGATACATGCTGCATTATGGATGAACCTAGAAAACATAATGCTAACTGAAATAAGCCAGACACAAAAGGACAAATATCATGGAGTCTGTGTAAAGTACCAAGAATAGGTAAATTCATAAAGACAGAAACAATATGAGAGGTTTTCAGAACTGGAGATAGGAGAGATGGAAAGTCACTACTTCAAAGTACACAGAATTTCTGTTTGGGATTATTAAAAAGTTCTGGAAGTGGGGAGTGATGATTATTGTATTACATTATAAATGTACTCAATGTCACTGAATGGTACACTTAAAAATGGCTGAGGTAATGAATTCTTTGTTATATGTTTTTTGGGAGGTGCCAGGAATTGAACTCAGTACCTTGCACTTGCCAGACAGGTGCTTATGCTGCAGAGCTATCTCCCAAGCCTGGTAATACATATTTTAGCACAATAAAAATGTACAAATTTTAAAAAGTAATGCATTTAGAGTATAAACATTCTACTGTAGATACGCTTTCTCTGTTATCAAGGATATAATTAGAAAATATTAGAGTAAGTATTTGTGCAATTAAATTAGAGAGTGATGGCAATATTATTCACAGATCCAGTATATATTTTATCATTTACTAACCCAATATGAAGTTAAACATGCCACATGAATGCATATTTTATCATTTTTTCACTGTTTAGAGGATAAGCAACCTAGAAATTTCCACGAGTGGTTAATGTCTTTCTATATTCATATGCAATACAATAAGTGCTTAGTCTAAATGTATCCTCATACTTCTAGGAATCCCCTCAGAAATGTATAGAAATGATAAATTTTCTGTTGAAAAATCTGTTATCTTGGGCCTCGCAGGATGGCTCAGTGGTCTGAAGCGCCTGCTTAGCAAAACTTAGGTAGCTGCAGGGACCACGGTTCGCTCCCCAGCACCACATGCTGTGCCAGCCCTGCCTTCAGGGCTGGCTGAGCCGGCCATATAAATAAATAAATAAATAAATAAATAAATAAATAAATAAATAAATAAATAAAAGTTCTGAAAAAGAAAAAAAAAACATCTGTTATCTCCCTGATTCAGCCTTCCAAGTAGCTGGGATTATACACATGTGTCACCAAACTCAGAATCATCCACTTGTGTGATTACCTCATCATCAATAAATGTGCCAGCAGAGCGCTCAATTTGAAAGATCCTGTCTTAATGCTGTGTTGCTATTCAATATGTGTTACTATCCAGAAAGCTGGATAACTTTTTTTTAATTGATGTATTTGGTGTAGGGACTCACTACACAGCTTGGACTTGAAGTGACCTGTTTTCATCCTCCCCCAGTGCTAGAATTATAGGCTTGCACCACCACGCCCAGACTCAGTTACTGGCTCAACCTGCCCAGGACCAATGCTGCATGTGGTACATGGGGTGGAACCCTAGTCCCTGCATTTACCACTGGACTATCTCACCAGTCCTCTGAATAATTATTAATAGTTCAAGATTTGTGTTATTTAACACACAAAACAAATACAAATTTGGTCAAGTGAATAACACTGCCTAGTAAACATAATATGTTGTAGTTAAAATAATACTGGCCTTAGTGATACAATTTGTGAAATAAATTGTCACCTTCCTCCCCCTTATAATATTTTTAATTTAACATTTTTTAAGAAATGGAGGGGCCAGAGAGATAGCTCAGTAGAATAAGCATTTGCTTGGCAAGTGTAAAGTCTTGAGTTCAATCCTTGGTACCACCAAAAAAAGAAAATGGCTGACTGTATAGCATAAACTGAACACAGTAACTGAATATTTTGGGGGGGCTGGGAGATAGCTGTGTGGCACAAGCGCCTGCCTGGCGAGTGCAAGGTCATGAATTCAAACCCCAATCCCACAAAAAAAGAAAATAATTGGAATGAGTTGATTTTGTTCTCCTATTTGCTCTGTTCAAATTGGCGGTTATGCTGTTGCTCTTTTAATAAAAATAGAGACTATAAATGTAATTCTTTCATTTCATGGCTTTCTAGGAATTATAAAATATAAATATTAGCAAAAGAATATTAGAAGTATTCTTTACAACTTCGCTGAGTTACGATTGCTAGAAAATGAGCAACATTCTTTAAAATGTATAACTTTACATGTCTCTTCCTTTTCTGCCTACTCTCTTCTTTCCTTTTTCTTCTCTTTCTTCTTAGCACTGGGGATAGAACAGAGGCTTTGCACTGAGCTATATGCTCAACCTTCTACTTTTTTTATTTTTGAGACAAGATCTCTATAAGTTGTTCTCCTGGGCTCAAACTTGAGATCCTTCTCCCTCAGCTTCCCAAAGTGCTGGGTTTGCATGTGTGCACCACACAGCTTTAACATCAAAAGACCACCAAGCTCCCTAAGTGATTGTATACTTCCTATCCCCACCATCAAGGTATCAGAACACTTACCATTCTGCCTTCCTGCTAATCATGAGTATAGTCAGTCATTTTAATTGGATGTATACTGCTATTTCATTGCAGTTTTAATTTGCATTTTCTTATCATTAGTGATTTTGAGTATCTTCATGTGTTTATTTTCTATCAATACATTGTTGGTCAAATCATTTCAAATCTTTTTCTGTTGGATTATTAGCATTATTAAACTGTAAAAGTTCTTCATATAGACTAGATAAGGGCCACTTTGAGGGCATACATTTGACAAATACTTTCCCCCAGGTTGTGACTTTTACATTTTCATTTTTATAACAGCATTTTTTAAATATAAAATCTTCCATGTTTTGATAAAATCTAACTTGTTGGGTTTTCTCTTTGTTATCCATCTAAAGAAATCTCTGCAAATCTAATATTGCTCTTTATTCTATCATTATTTGTTGAAAAGACTATCAGCACCTTTGTCAAAGTCAATCAATAATATACATCTGACTAATTTCCAAATTCTTTGTTCTATCCCGTTTTCTTCTTTGAAATATTTCAAGTGGTTCACTGATAACTATAATAGTAGTATCATAAGCTGGGAAAGTAGGTCAGAGGCCTAAGCATCTGCCTGAAAAGCACAAGGACCTGAGTTTGATCCCAGTACTGCATGCTGTGCTGGCCACCAAACTCTGGCAGTGGTGCAAGCCTGAAATCTCAGCACTGGAGAGAAAATCATATTGTATCTTTTTTATAGTATCACTTCCACTTTCTAAAACAAGGCTCTGCATATTTTATTTTTTTATTTTGTGTACATTTTATGTATAGCTAAAGTACTTCAATCAATGAATTGTGGTAATACAGCACACTTTTGTTCTACCTGCAAATGTTCAATCAATGGTACCCAAATTCTGGATATCACTGATTAATACAATTTTAGGACTATTTAAGCCCAATACAAGATTTTAAACTTTCTAATTGGCATGAAAAGATATTTAAAAATATGACAATCAGTGCTGGAGTGTACACCTATAATTCCTGCACTCAGGAGGCTGAAACATTAGGATCACCCCAAGTTTGAGGCCATCCTGGGCTACATAGTGAGTTCAAGGGGCCTGAATTTCATACTAAGACCCTGTCTCAACCAAAACAAAAATATGACTACCACTATCTTTGTAATAAAAGATACCTTCATGTCAAAGTCACGTAAAAGACACACATCACCAAATAAAGGATAATTCTTTAAACCTAATCCATATAATTTCACATAAAAGGGGCTGGGGAGATAGCTCCATGGCACAAGGGCCTGCCTGGCAAGTGCAAGGTTGTGAGTTCGAATCCAGTCCCCGCCCCCCAAAAAAAAATTCACATAAGAGGAAATTCACAACAGTTGACAATAAGTCTTAAAATGGTAATATTACCCCCGTTCAACTCTAATCAAAGGTTAAAGAAACACTAGCATTATCCCCATGGAATAAAACAGCATGGAAGTAAGCAGAGACTACAGCTTTCGCACTATTGGTCCCTAACACTAGAAATGAGCAGCGCCTGCCAGGGATTCCAAGAACACAACAGATTTCACTCAAGTGGATGAGGATTACAGTGCTTACTTATTTGTAATAATGGTGGCCAGACTCAGTTTATGAAACACATGACTTTAGGATCCTGGCCAGAAGGTGGAAGAACCAGAGTCACAAACTAAGCGACCAGATGAGAAGCTTCCCTCCTCACAGAAGAGTTCTGTTACTTCCAAGGAGAGAGCTCTGAGTTACCATTATAAAACTGAGTTCTTAGCGTGAAAACGTAGGATGGAGAGAGGTGGTATCAATCGCATTATTGTTAGAGAAGGATTGGCTCAGGAAAAAAGGTGGAGGTAAGATTCCCAATGGAAATGAACTTGTAATAAAGAAGAATCAAAACATGTAAGGAAAACTGTTACAGTGAAATAACAAGCACCACCAAACTAAACAAATGATTCTTACTCCCAGAGAAACTGAATAAACAATATAAACAGAAAAGTGCTTTAAAATGAGCATGTTTTATATCTTCAAAGAGATAATTGGCATTTTTTCTATAAACCAGTCTTGCATGTTTATATTTGGTAATCTGAAAATCTGATTTGAGGATTGTATCACACAATACAGCAACCATTGCCAAATTCTCATTATTTTGTTTAGTGAAATTCTGTATCATTTCTATTTTTATCACTATCTTGTATTCTTTAAAAAATAAAAATAAAATGTGCACTAAATATTGAGAAATGGGGGAGAAACTATTCAAAAAGTAAGAAACTGGGACAGGGAAAGAAAGGAAAAAGGAAAAATAAATAAATATACACAAGATAGTTAATATAGTTAAACTAATTACTAGTAGTTCATTGAAAAGAAAGGCTTATGTTACATTATTTGACCAATTTTTCATGCTTATATGTTTTAGTATGAGCCACTACTTGAAGATAACAATAAGCAAAGTACTAACATTGTTACATTCCTACAATCTTGTTTTGAAATTTTGTATCATTTTGATGGCTTTTCATTCTTTAAAATAAAAAAATGAAATGCAAAAACAAGAATGAAAGAAATGGTATCAATACAAGAAAAAAAGTATATGAAAACATTCGGAGGAAGTTAAACATGGATAGATTTAAAGAAACAATTAGAAATTCTAGAAAAGAAAACAGTCATTACGTTTTCCTTTAAATAAAAAAAAACCTTGATAATGAACCAAGAACATAGCACAAGAAAACAATGAGACGCAAAATACAAGAAATATCAGTGGGTGGATTGATAATGTCCTTCATACACTAATAGTAACACTAGAAATAAAGGCTTGAGAAAATGAGAACATTCCAGAATTTAAATACATAACAGAAAGCATATGTACATTGTCTTTATAAGAAAGTTTCAGTAACATTTCTTATTGTATGTGTTTTACAAACCCAGGAATAACAGATGGGGTACATGGTCTCTTCTTGAGACTGAATGGACATTTTTGGCATCCTTGGCTATGTAGTACAACAATAGTATGGAGTAGGAGTGGCACTACGTGACTTCTGAGGCCAGGGCATAAAAGACAGTCACTTAGCTCTTAATTCACTCTGAGAGATTCACTCTGGGAACAAAGGCATCATTTTGTGAATTTGCCATGGGAAGGCCAACAGGAAGAGGAGCCCAGGCCTCCAGACTTCAAGCAGCTGACAGCCCTGTGAGAGAACAAACTGTGGTGGACACAGCTTCCTCACTGCTCCTTCAGCCATCCCAGCTACATCATATGGAGCATAAACAACCTCTCTGTGATGGCTGATAGATGTGTCACCTTGAATAAGAAACACCCAACTCAATTGGCTCAGTGTAGTTCTGGGCGTGGAAGACCCACCCTAGGGTGATTTATCACCTGAATGGTATAAAAGAAAACGAACAAAGAAAGATTTCTTATTTCTTCAGAGGAGCTTTAGTCCTCACCTTCACCTTGAACCCTGTCTCCTGGCTTACTGTGCAGACTCCAGCCTTCCAGCAAACCTTTCAGTCTTTCATCAAAGACCCTTCAGCCTCCCGACACAGACTTTCATGAGACACTACAGTGAGCTCCAGGTGTTCAGTTGGATCCTTCAGATCCCCATTACACAGACAGACCTTTGCACTGCTCCACCCTTGACTCTGTGGGTGGCCATTGTAGGCTAGTCCTGTGAACTCTATTTGTATATCCTGTATTAAATCTGTGTCTATAGTGAGCACTAACTGATACTCCCTCCCAACTGAGCTCTCCCCAGGTTGCATATTTGTGGACAAAATGATTATTGTCAAGATACTAGGTGTTTGACATAAAAATAGAGATTTCTACTAGCAGAACTGACTGACTGAAAAAATTACTGAGGGACACATTGAGAAAGGAAAAAAATCAAGAAGAAAAGACAAGCTGCAAAGGGGAGAAATACTAAGCAAAAAGGTCAATACAGGGTTTTGGAAATCCGATTAATTATTAACTGAAACATCTAATATCATCTGTTTATATGGATAACAGTACAATGGATACAATGAAAAAAACTGATTTATAGAATTCTGAACTTATTGGTATCTTAGAAAATATAAAATTAAATATACAGAAAATATATAAATCAATAGAGTCTGTTTTTTGTTGTTGGGAAAAATGAAACTGAAGAAGACCACTTGGAAAAAAATGTGACATATTTTATAGAATCACTTTATAAAAGTGATTATTGGTTTATAAATGATTATTGTCTTTTTTATTTGAAAAAAAATATTTTATTTACCTTTCCTTCAGAAAAGGTATGATGGATATTCACCTAATCCAAGAATCTAAATGCTATTGACAATTTGTTTATTTTTCTGTATTTAGGGCAGGGTCTACGGGGTGTTCAGGGTCTCACTGCATAGATCCAACCCATACTGATTTTCATGTTTAGAGCCTCCCAAGCACTAGTATTATAGGCGCATGTCACCACATCTAGTCTCAACCTGTGTCTCAGTGGGTCCGAGGAGTGGAACCAGTATAGCATGCAGGGGATCAAACTCTGGCTGCTGCACTCTGCATAAGCAAGTCTTTGAAGGGACTTTGATGAAAGACTGAAAGGTTTGCTGGAAGGCTGGGGTCTGCACTGTAAGCCAGGAGACAAGGTTCAAGGTGAAGGTGAGGACTAAAGCTCCTCTGAAGAAATAAGAAATCTTTCTTTGTTCGTTTTCTTTTATACCATTCAGGTATAATTCTCCCTAGGGCAGGTCTTCCACACCTGGAACTGCACTGAGCCAATTTAGTTGGGTGTTTCTTATTCAAGGCAATACATCTATCAACCATCACAGAGAGGTTCTTTCTGCTCCATCTAAAAGTAGAATCATTTTATAAAACAACTTTGGCATAATCTTGTAGAGTTAGTTATACTTATATAGCACAAAACTTTTGCTCCTGAATATATTTCAGGAAAATTCTTTTCTCTATGCTTCAGAATTAAAATGTTCATAGAATCGTTGTCCATCATATCAAAATACTGAAAAAAACACTCAGAAATCTATAGGTAGATAAATTACAGTTATTCTCACAGCAGTGAAAATGAATGAGCCTCTGGTCATTCACAGATTAATATGAAAACATGAATTAATAATAGTAGCATAGTGTTGAATGGAAGTAAGCTAGTCCTTTTGTAACACTCTTTAAAATTTACTTTTCTTATATGATTTCCTTCCTAATTTAAAAAAAAAAAAAAAAAACATGTATATATTATGGCTGGCTCAGCCTGCCCTGGGGGTGGGGTTGGCCCAGCATGTGATTCTGGGGATGGAACCCTGGTCCCTGCAGCTGCCTAAGCTTGCCTAAGCAGGTACTTTAGACCGCTGAGCCATCTTGTTGGCCCTCCCTACTAATTTCTTTGCTCCCATTTTATTCCCTAAATTTTTTGTTTCCTTTTTTTCCACGTTAAGGATATTTGTGATAAAATCACCTTGCGTGTCTTTAAATATAATTATTAAATACACTTTTATATTTTAAAAGAATGAGGGGCTGATAAATACAGAATTACCTGTGGGGCTTGGGAGGAGGGGCACTACAGCAGGAGAAAAGGAGATACAAAGTATGAATAGCATAGCTCAGTGGACTCTGGCATCTACTTAGAATACAGCAGCTGGAATTTGATACCCTGCGTGCTGCACTGGCCCTGCCCCCAGGGCCCACTGAGACACAGATTGAGACTGGATGTGGTGACATGCGCCTATAATACCAGCACTTGGGAGGCTATAAACAGGAAAATCACTATGAGTCTGATGTACACAGTGAGACCCTGAACACCTTGTAGACCCTGCCCTAAATACAGAAAAATAAATAAACAAACAAACAAATCATCAATAGCATTTAGATTCTTGGATTAGGTGAATATCCATAACACCTTTTCTGAAGGAAAGGTAAATATAAATAATTTTTCTTCAAATGAAAAAGAAAATAGTCATTTATAAACCAGTAATGACACAGTTATAAGTAGTTCAATTCTGTTGATCTGTGGCCCAAATAATATGTGTGTAGAAATGTCAATAAAAAAATACTTTCCAAGCTACCAGAAAAAAGTAAAAAGAGGACAGAAAAGCACCTCTCAAAAAATCTATTATTCAGAGGGCTGGAGTTGTAGCACAGTGGTTTAAGCACCTGCTTGGCAAGCACAAGGTTCTGAGTTTGGTCCCCAGTACCATAAAAAAAAAAGATTACTGTATGTGTGTGTTTTTTCACTGTAGACTACAGAAAATTTCTTCATGCACTAATATCTGGAAGCCAATTACCTAAAATGAGCAACCTGAGAGCCCCAAAAGCCCACAGGGGTAGAATTTCACCACTCAACTTCACAGACCAGTTTTGAAATTGCAGTCAGGGGTCTTTATTTGTCCTGTTTGAGTCTGTATTCTTGAAAATGAACATTTTAGTGACCATACGTATTAATGTTAATGTTCCTTAGAAACACATGGCTCAAGATACATGTTAACAGAAACCAGTCCAAAGACGTCACTCAGTAAAAACATCTCCAGAAGCTTAGCACTTAATTGGCCTTATTAACACCATCTGCTAATCAGTCTTTCTTGTGGAAAAGTGTTTTCATCAGATATCAACAAGTTGAAAACAAGGCAGATCACCACTCTCTGAATTTTGCCTGCCTCTTATCACAGTTTTAAATCGTCAAATTAAATAAGTGAGTCGATTTTTAGCACTTATGTTACATGTTCAACTCTGTTTTTTTCTCTGATCCTAGGTCATGTGTACATGTCCAGTTCTATCCTGTCCATCTTTCTCTCTGATTACAGATTGCTTAGGCAGATATTTGAAGAAATCCTCCCTTGGTGGCGATATTCAAGTAAACCTTGCTCACACATTCTTTTTTCCCCCCTACAAATCTGGCTGCATTAATATATATATGAGATGCAGAAAAGTTATACACAAGAATATGCATAAATTGTAATCCTATACTGAATAAAGATTTGAACTAAAGATTACTCCTACTATTTATTTATTTATTTATTATTTATTTATTTATTTATTTATTTATTTGATGTGTTTGATTGTTACAGGATCACTATGCAGCTTGGACTCATTTCCTATTTTCAGTCTCCCCAGTGATGGGATTACAGGCATCCGCCAGTACACCCAGACCCTGTGGCCAGTTCAGCCTGCCCCTGGGGGTAGGGCTGGTTCGGCATGTGATGCAGGGGATCAAACCTCAGTCCTTGCACTTGCCTAAACTTGCATAAGCAGGTACTTCAGTCTGCTGAGCTATCTTGCTGGCTCCACCTTTACTGTTTATAAAGGCATTCTCCTAACACCTGTGACAACTAAACACTAATGATAACAAGTTACAGATTTCCCGACTTACATAACATTTTAAATATGAGTTTAATGTAAAGAAGCAAACTAAAGAAATATTGCAACATGCATTTCAAATTTGACTTAAAATTTAGAGGAATCTTAGCACTGTGTTTTTTCCTCTTTAGATTTATACATCTGTTTTTACATGGAAAAGTATAGCATTAAAAATGATAACTTGTCAAAATGACAATTTAGCCCCTTCAAACACAACACTTACTAAAGAAGAAAATATAAATAGGAGGCTCCCTTTGTAGCCATTTTGGCTATTGGTATAACATTTTCATTACATGAAATTATACTCTTTATTTAAAAAGTCAAACAAGAAAAATAAGACTATCCTTAGAGCTCTATCAAGACAATGAGAAAACTCTATCAAGGAAAACTACAAAACTAATTATACAAAAATGTCCATTTGAAGTTTATTTTCCCTTTTTTTCATAGGAAACACACAGACACACACACACACACACACATCTGGATCTTGGAATACACAATAGCATCAATCATGGTAATCAAACAAATGAATTTGCAGATAGATAAAGCCAACCAAAAGAATGTAGTACAGGGAGCTGGGGAAATGGCTCCGAGGCACAAGTGCCTGCTGGGCAAGTGCAAGGTCTTGAGTTTGAACCCGGTCCCACAAAAAAAAAAAAAAAAAAAAAAAAAAGAATGTAGTACAATAGTTAAAAGTTCCTTTGTTTCCAATCTATAAAATGTAAATAATAGGCCGGCATGGTGGCGCACGCCTGTAATCCCAGCACTCGGGAGGCTGAGGCAGGTGGACTGGTGCAAGTTCTAGACCAACTGGGCTACAAAAGTGAGCTCAAGGTTAGCCTGATCTGCATAACGAGACACTGTCTCAAAAAGACCCCCCCCCAAAAAAAATGTAAATAATTATACTTTCTTCCTAAAGTTGTGATAATCACACAAGGTACAAATGAAAGACTCGCACATGTTCCATAAACGTCAGCCATTATTATCGTAAAGTACACACTGAAAATTTGTAGACGCACATCCTAAATAACCTTTGAGTATTTCTAGTAATTTTCTGTGATTCTTGTTTTCACAGCTAATAATGTTACACCTTTGTAGTTTTACTCTACTTTTCAGTCGACTTATCAAGATGTATTTTTAAAGGTTCATATTATAGAACTTCATCATCACCTAGACAAAAATAATGTAGTATGCATGTTAATTTTATACACAGCAAGTACACAAGTAATTTAAATCAATTTTATTCATGCATTTTAAGCTGAAGCTTTCTTAACTTTAAGTTTTGTGAATATATGCCTTCTGCTATTCTGTAAAGAACTTCATAGAACAATGCATACAGTATAACATTTTAGCTTTGAATAAAAATGCATTACGAATAAAGAAAAAATATTTCAAATATACATTTAACTACTGAAATGAAAACTATTTGTTATGTTATTTATAAGAAATTCTAATACCTGTTAAAACTAATCTCAACATCATCTATTTGGTAATCTTTTTTTTTTTTTTTTTTTTTTTTTTTTTTTGGTGGGCCTGATGATTGAACTCAGGTCCTTGTGCTTACACTATTTGGTACTCTCGCCAAAAATATTTACCATAAATCTAAACATGAAAAACAAACACCATACCAACCAAAATTGAGGAGCAATCTACAAAACAACTGGCCTGAACTCTTCTATGATATAAATATTGTAAAAGATAAAAAAAAAGACCTGTAAATGTTGTGGATTAAAAAAGACTAAGAAGACTTTCCAAGTAAATGCTACAAGGATCTGTGACTGGGATAATAGTTCATATAGGATATAAATACATAGAACAAATGAGAAAATTTTAAAGTAAATTATATGTAGGATATGAATGATGGAGTCATAGAAAGTTTAAATACAATTGGATCATTATAGAGAAAGATTCATGCTGCACTATCAGAATGACTTTTTTTTATATATTGGGGTCAAACCCAGGGCTTCACACATGATAATCACATGCTTTCTACCACTAGGCCACATTCTCAGCCCCAGCATCTAACTTCTAAAATGGGCCAGGGGAAAAAACCACACATAGGTAGATGGATGATGATAATGATGATGATGATGATGATGACAGATCATGATAGGCAGATAACAATTTTGAATCTATATGAGTAGTATATGTTTGGTTATTATATAATTTTTCAACATTTGTACAGCTTTAAAGACACAAAATTGAAAGTGAAAAAAAGCTAAACTGTTATTTATTTGGTACAGTGCTCTCTACACAATTCACACTTGTAGTGATCCTCCTGTCTCAGCCTCCCCAGCACTGGGATTACAGGCATGTGCCAGCACACCAGGTTCCATTGTCCAAAAAGGAGCAGCCAGTGTTCTGGAACTGGCCTGGCATGCAGTACTGTGAATTAAACTCAGATCCTTGCACTTGCCAGGCAGGGACTTAGACCACTCAGCTATCTCTCCAGCCCCTAAACTGCTTAAGTAGAGAGGTATACCATATCTCAGTAATAAGTGAGTGATCCTTCCTCCTTTTCACCCATGTCTTTCCAGTCTCACATCCCGTAATGGCACCAGTTGTTTGCTCGCTAAATTGGTCTGTCATTGCTCTGACTACTCACACAATAAATCCATTGTACTGGTCAGCACATTCTCTTCATAAGAAGGCATTCATTTTCAAGTACACATGATTTATTTAGTTCAGACCATCTGCATGCATAACTTTAGTTCTCGGGCCATTGAAACAAGAGCTCATATGTTATCCTGATTAAAATCAAAGTTTTATAAAGCTATGAGAGGGATTTTATTAAAATTTTTTTGAAATTATTTCTCAGCATTCTGTCAATTGAGGGAATACTACCTGTTTCACAAGATTGCCATGAGATTTAAGTCAACAAAATATATGAAAACACTGATCTCAAACTCTAGCATTTAACAAATTTATTGACAAATCAATCAATTGTAGCAATTATTACTCTAATTTAAAGGAGAAGATTCTCCTGGGAGTAGGGTAAGGAAAATAGCCAGGTGTTATACACCAGGATTCACAATTAAGATCAAATTTATCATTTGTGATAACACTCTATGAAACCTTATAAATTATTTTACTATTAGCAAAGTGACCTCTACTATAAACCTTACTTGGTGAACAGAAAGCTAATATTATGGAAGTTCACAAGTAGTGTTAAAGTACTGTCACTCATCATACCTATAATCTTTAATATTTCTGAGAATATCTCTCTTCTGGTCTATAAGGATAGTGTGCAATAATTCTGTTTCTTTTTTAAGGCTTTAGCCTTAATATGTACAAATGATAGACAATTGATTAATACTTCCAGATTAATGATGGGAAAACAAAAAACAGAATGAATATTAAAAGGAGTGATGGTGAGGAGAGGGAAAATATCGATCCTGTATATATTTCATCCTATTTGGCATGCTATGACAGAATACTCGAGGCTGGGTAACTTACAATAAACAGAGTTTGTGCATTCGCATTTCTTGAGGCTAGGAAGTCCAATGCCGATGTGCTGTTATCTGTCCAGAGCCTTCTTGCTGCATCTTCTCATGGCAAAAGGCAGGAAGGTGAGAGAGAAAAGGTCCAAACATGCCATTTTATAATGAACAAGTTCCACTCATGAATCAAGTAGAGCCCTCGTGGCCTAATGATCTCTTAGAGAGATTTACAATGGAAATTAAATTTCAACAGAGGGGGCCGGGGAGATAGCTCTGCAGCACCAGTGCCTGCCTGGCAAGTGGAAGGTCATGAGTTCAAACCCTGGTCCCGCAAAAATAAATAAATAAATAAATAAATAAAATTTCAACAGAAATTTTGAAGGGAATGAACAGTCAATGCTTAGCAGTGTGCAGAAGACAGAATGGAACCGGGAGTTATAATCCCAGGACCTAGGATTCTGAGGCAGCAGGAGTATAACTGCCAGTTGGAAGGCCAGCCTGGGCAATATGGTGAGGTCAAGACCAATCTGAACTATATTGTGAGACCCTGTCTAAATGTTTTTTAAGTTTTAAAAAGTAGAAGGAATGATTGCTTTAATGAGCATATTTAATAAATGAGGAAGGATATGTTTGGTCCTTTAAAACTAATACTTGCCTTGAATGAAATCACTTAAGAAAAAAAAATCACTTAAGAGTTGAAGATTTGATGAAAGAAGAGAAGACAGAAATCTGTCACTTAAGGGAGTGGGAAAGTGAATGCATTAGAAGAATACAGGATGGCTCTCAGAAACCACTGAAAGTCCACATGAAGTTAATGATTATGAATTTAAATGGGAACACAAAACAATTGTGAACTTTTTTTCAACTGTGTGTACTTTTATAACAGGTAGTAACTAAACTAACCAGGGTCATAGTTTTACCAAAGCAAATTAGTGAGAAGAGAAGAGCAAAAGATGTGAGGATGAACAAAAAGGAATGATTATAGTGTTTGACTATAGAATTTAAGCTGAGGAAAGAGAGGAAAAAGTGACCACAGGAAGAAGCAAGGCCACTACCAAAAGGATATGGTCAATGAACTGCAGTTATGGCCGCATCCAAGGCTTTTTACACTGAGGAAGGGCAAGCTAGAAAAGTTGCTGCCTAAGAATGGTGCTCAGTACAGTAGAAATGAGTCGCGTTTCCAGCAAATACTCCTTTTTTAATCATAGACATATCCCCCAAATTATTTTACTTACATAGCGTACAAACTAACTTGTTATGTACAAGACATTTCTCAACTTTCACTGTTGAAAGCTGGAAGGACAGAAGACAGCAGTAAAATGCTCTGGATTCTGCATTCTTTTTTTTTTTTTTTCCTACTTTTGCCTAAAACCCCAATTTACAGTTAAATCTAACTTATTCCCACAGTATACTTAGGCGTTAAACCAGAGACAGAAAAGGTGAAATAGTTTCAGCAGGTATTGGCAAATTGCAGAAATGAGAGCATGCAGCACTGACCACTATATCATGTGCTAATTAAACAGTAATGACTTCCAATTATCTGAAATGCATAATGACAGTGAGGGACTTCAGTAATTCCCAGCAAACATGAGGCCATGTTCTAGATTATTCTTGGTAAAATAGGAATACATTTATATCTAATTCTTAAAGTTTATAATTAATATAGCTAAAATTATATGTAACTAATGAAAGTGTTATTTTATTTAAAAAAAAACAAAGAATGGTACTCAAAAAAACTGAGACTATGAAGCTGTTGCAACTATTAGTAATGAGAAATTCCAAGCTATAATTCTGGGCTGAGGCAATAAGATATGCAGGAGTAAGATTATTGGATGGGACATATTCAAGGAATTAAGTGACCAGAATATTGGAAGGATCACCCACATGTTTATTAATATTATGCAAAATTAAGACAAGAATCATGTACAGTGGCTTAGGAGACAAAACTCAACAAATGAAGGACAGGGCTAGGTGTGGTGATCCATGTCTGTGGTTCCAATTATACATGTGGCTAAAACAGGACCATCATAAGTTTGATGCCAGGCTGGGCAACTTAAACACTCTCTCTTAAAATAAAAAGTTTTAAAGGGAAGGGCATGGTGATTAAACTCAGTGGGAGAGCATTTCCCTGGCTCGCATTAGGCCCTGAGTTCAAAGCAGAACTCCTCAAAAGAAAGGGCAGAGGGAAGGAAAGAAAAAAGGGAAAGGAATTAACTGGAGTGGGAGAAATGAAATGAAGTTATAAAGAAATTCTGGATACTTAATAGTTAATAGTGGTGTGCTATATACTTGAAATTTTCTTAGGACAGCAGATATGAAGTATTCTTACTGTCAGTCAGAAGACTAGGAACCAAGCTGTCTCACAATTTTTCTCTCATGAGGGAAGATGTATCTGTAATTTTTCTTTCCCGTATCTTTTCTGAGTTTCTGGATTTTGGAACAGGCCTATCAGCAAGAATTTTATAGAGCACAAGGCCAAAGGCAATCTCTATAGAAGAAGATAGCAGTGCGTGGCACTCCAGCTAATCTGAGGGATTTCCTTACGACTACGGAGGTAATTTCCTAAACTGTTTGATCTCTCCTCAATCCATTATCTTCTCCCCTTCATCCCATCAGACTCACACCATTCACAGCCTACTCCTTGTAGAACAAGCACCAATTCATGCATCTCTTGGGTTTGTGTTACTAGTGTTTCCTTAAGACCAAGAGCTACAAATCAATGATAGCTGTCATTACACATACAAGATGTGATTAAAAAATATGACAATGTTTAATTTTTTAAATTTGTTACAATGAAAGACACATTGCCACAAATCCACCTCAAAACACTACTCCTAATTTGAACACACTTAATTCCAACATTCTTGCCACTTTTTAAAGCTGTTCCAAAAAAAAAAAAAGAAAGAAAGAAGTGCTGGGAAGATAGCTCGGCAGTGTAAGTGCCTACCTGGCAAGCTCAAAGACCCAAGTTTAATCCCTCATATTGCATGTTGTCCTGACCTCAAAACTGGGTGTGGTGGTATACACTTATAATCCTAGCACTGGGGAAGGTGAGACAGGAGGATCAGTATGAGTATGAACTGTGTAGTGAGACCCTGTAACTAATACATACATACATAAATAAAATATAAATCAATAAATAAATAATTGATTTATTTATAATAATATATTATATTATATATTACAAATAACATTTATTTATAATAAATAATATAATTCTCAAAGTCCATTTTAGTGAATATCATTAGTCATTTCGTTGTGACCTCTGTGGTATTCTAATTCATCTCCTAAGATTTTCTATCAGTTACTTGAAAAGAGCAGATAACGGGTAGAATTCTCCCCTTGACTAACTCTCTATACTAATATCTATGAACTGAGCAACTACATTGAGAACAGCAATGTGGCATACTAAGCCTATGCTTCAAATGCCTGTCATCTTGGTCTTCTCAAGGTGTACCATTTCTAATGCCATATGAACTGTTACTACACTCACTTTAAAGTAACTTTTTAAAAAAGATAATAAAAGAAATAAGAGACAAAAAAAAATTTAAGTTTTCTTAAAAGTGTGTGGTAACATTCAATCATACGTCCCATCTTGCATAACTATATCTGTTTGTCTCAACAACAGATTTGATGATTAAAAATAGATGATATATCAATCATTGCTAATCAGTTATTCTTATTTTGAAAATCTGTAACTTACGTACTGGTATATATTACCCTGTTTCTGCCTTTGCTTTTATTTTTCTTGCTCTTGTTTTGTTTGTATTCTTCAAAATAAAAGAAAATTATAAAGAAAACCAAAACAAAACATTTACCACCTTGGTCATTTTGACTCTGAGGAAGAGCTAGGAGTAGCATGGTGGCAGACCTGGTGAATAATAAGGTGAAGGAGGACACATTGTACTGTCTTATCATTAAGCCTGCTTCTCTGTTGGATGGCATTCAGCGGCAGCATTCCCTGAATATTTAATCATACCTTCTGAAGGTACTCAGGAATGAGAACTTCCAGAACTGTTTCAGAACATGTCAGGAACAATGGAATAAGTATGTTTGAAATGAAGAATATTTTGAGCAAGATTAATGGTAATGCGTCTTTTACTGTGGTTTATAAAAATTTAAACATATGTCACATATTTAGGTCAGCCTTTGTATATCAGGTAAACTCTAAAATTGGTTTTTATTTGTTTGATTTTTTTTTTTTTTTTTTTTTTTTTTTTTTTTTTTTTTTTTTTTTTTTTTTTTTTTTTTTTTTTTTTTACTGTATTTAGGACATGGTCCTACAGGGTCTACAAGGTCTCACGACGTAAATCGGACTCATAATGATTTTCCTGTTTTCAGCCTCCTGAGTGCTGGTATTACAGGCCCACACCACTATGCCCAGTCTCAAACGTTGTCTCAGAGTGGCCCCCGGGGCGGGGTCAGGGCCACATCAAACCCTGGCCACAGCGCTTTGCCTAAGCTGGTGATTTAGTCCACTTAGCTAAGCTTAATTTAACTATGATGCTAAACTCTATGTATGACAGCCTTTACCACCAATTCAATCATGTCAGACACTTAGCTAAAGCAATAATCAGCTATTACTTCCAGCAGACTTGGAAATCCCGTCTTCAACCATCGTTACTCATAATAAAATGAGTGCCCTTCATTAGAAGGGACATCACGATCATGTTCAGTGTCAGAGTATCTGCTTATCATGCATGAGGCCCTTAGTTCAATCTCCCCAGCAATGCCAAAAATAAATTTTAAAAAAATTGAAGATGTTTATTCATAATGCAAAAGGACTAGATCTGCATACAGCTCAGCTGTCCCAATTAACATATTATATTCAATCATTCCCAATAAGTGTTTATTGCATACCTTATATGTGTCTATCACATTTTTACCCTAAGTATAGTCTCCTGAGTCATGTTAGATCATGAGGTTTTCAGTTCTTTTTTTTTTTTTTTCCCAAAATACAAATTCCTAGGCTGAGCATGGTGGCGAACACCTGTAGTCCCAGCAGTCAGGAGGCTAAGACAGGAAGACTACTGAGAGTTCTGGGCCAGTCTGAGCTACAAAGTTGATTCAAGGCCAACCTGCATTGCCTAGTGAAACCCCATCACAAAAAAAGAAAAAAAAATACATTAATTTTTGTAGTTACTTGTCAATTAAATTAATGACAAATGTGATGCACATAAATTAAATTTTTAAGAAAACAGGTAGATGGTACATTTTACTGTATTTCTCATTAATCTCTAACTCTCAATAATCACTGATCTAGACTTGATTAAAATGGTGCTTTCTAACTTAACCTCTTTAGAATAGGTTTTTATGCTATTTGATTTATGTGACTTTTGTTTTGCCTAAATAATTTAAAAACTTTTGAATAAATTAATATTAGATTAAATAACTACCTCAATTAATTCACTTGTCAATTTTTAAAAATCATTTTAAAGGCCAGCCAAATAGTTCATCGGATTAAAGCACCTGCAAGGAGGTCCAGGGGTTAAGGATTCCATCCCTGGGCCTGCAGTGCCGGCCCTGAGCCCAGAGCTTGCTGAGGTGGCAACTGAGACTGGTCATGGTGGCATTTGCCTGTAATCCAGCTCTTGGGAGGCTGTAAACAGGTGGGTCACTCTGAGTCCAATCTAGTAGTGAGACCCTGAACACCCTGTAGACCCTTCCCTAAAATACTAAAAATAAATAAATATCATTTCAAATGATAGCAAAGTTACTCATCACATACCCGTATAATTAGCAAAACTACACTTCATTTTCCATTATGAAGAATTTTATATTCTTTTATGAAATGTTTAAGGTTAAATCTTTTAAACAACACAGATGGAACATTTTTCATTTTTGAGCAAAAAGAATAATAAAATCTTTGCTTCTTTCTAATTTCAACTGAATTCTTATCCTTGAGCCACACTTTGGGATTTATTTTTCAAAGTGTAAGCCTTCAGTCTAAAAAGACTATATTAAACATTTGTCAGTTCTCTCATATTTTAAGAAAGAATATTATTAAGTATTATTGCATAAATATATATGTAACAAATACCAGTGTACGTAACTATATAAAACAAATACTATTTGGCATGAAAGATCAAATAAGCACTGATACAATTGTACTGGGGATCTCGAAATTCCACTGTCAGAAAATGACAAATCAGCTAGAAAAAAAATTAACAAGGAAATATTAAAACTAACCAAACATAAACAAATGGTCTTAGTAGATGTCCATTGGGTATTCACTCTACAATATCAGAATACACATTCTTCTCAGTTGCACATGGGACATTCTCCAAAATAGACCACAATGTAGTTCATAGAACACGCTTAAGTAAATGCAAAGAAATTGAAATTATTCCAGCCATGTTATTAGACCATTGCACAATGAAATTGTAAATCAGTGGCAAAATAAAGCACAAGAACTTCAAAAAACATGTAGAAATTAAATAGCACCCTCCTGAATAACTAAGAAGTCACATATAAAATTAAAGAAGTTATATAATTTCTAGAGCTAAATGACAATAACAATAAAACATACCGAAACTTATGGGACATGATGCAAGCAGTTCTAGGAAGGAAATTTGTATCAGTAAATACCCAAATTGGAAAACAGAGCAAATGCAAATAAATAATTTAATTGTGAACCTCACACTTCTAGAAAAGGAATGGCAGGCTAAGCCAAAAGCTCATACAAAGGAGGATATTACAAAGATCAGAGCAGAAATTAACTCATTGAAAATTTTAAAAACAATACAAAGTATCAACGAACTGAAGAACTGGTTCTTTGAAAGATTAAATGAAATTAGCAAACCTTATCCAACCTTATCAAAAAAAGGAAAGAAAAGACTCAAATCCATACAATTAGAAATGAAAAGGATAACATAACAACAGGCTCTGCAGAAATCCAGAATATTATCTATACCTAGTTTGAAAATTTATATTCTAATAAAATGTAAGAAGCCGGGCGTGGTGGCTCACGCCTGTAATCCCAGCACTCGGGAGGCTGAGGCAGGAGGATTGGTGTGAGTTCGAGACCAGCCTGGGCTACAAAAGTGAGTGCAGGACCAGCCTCAACTGCATAGCGAGACCCTGTCTCAAAAAGACAAAAAAAAAAAAAAAAAAGTAAGATACAGATACAGAAGAAATGGACTGATTCCAGGATACATATGAAGTATTAAAGCTGAATCTTAAAAAGATATAAAAATCCTAAATAAATTAGTATCAATCAAATCAGAGATGTAATTAAAAAAAAAAATCTACCGACAAAACAAAGCACAAGCCCTGAGGGATTCACACTGAATTCTACAAGAAATTTAGAGAAGACCTAACATCATTACCTCTCAAAGTCTTTAATGAAATGGAAAGGAAAGTGATATTCCCATATTCATTCCTAGAAGCAAGCATTATCCTAAAACCAAAACCAAAGAAGGATCTAACAAAGAAAGAGAATTACAAGCCAATATCCCAAACAAACATAGATGCAAAAGTCCTCAGTAAGATACTAGCAAACAGAATGAAGCAAATCGTTAAGATGATACACCATGACCAAGTGGAATTCATTCAGGGATGCAGGGATGGTTCACCATATGCAATTCAACAAACATAGTACATCTTGTTAACAGAACCAAAGACAAATCATATGACTATTTCAATAGATGAAAAAAAAAAAAAAAAACCCTTTTAACAAAGTTCAGCGCTCATTCATAATAAAATCCCTACAGAAAATTAGAATAGGTAATCTTTATCTCAAACCGATAAAAGCCCTCTATGACAAACCAAGAGTCGAGATCATACTAAAGGGAGAAAAACTGAAAATTTTCATTCTAAAATCAAGAATAACACAAGAATGTTCACTGTCTCCACTCTTATCCAACAGAGTCCTGAAAATTTTAGTGAGAACAATTAGACAAAAGAAAGAAATAAAAAGAATAGCAATATGAAATAAAGAAATTAAATTATTATTATTTTCAGATGACATGATATGCCACATAGAAGAACCTCTCAAAAAATCTCCACTAAAAAATTGTTAGATTTAATAATCAAATCCAGTAATATAGCTGGATACAAAGTCATCACTCAAAAAACAATGGCCTACCTGTACAAGTATAACAAATTCACTGACAGAGAAATTAGGAAAACAACATCTTTCACAATAACATCCAAAAAATGAAATATGTAGAAATCACTGTAATGAAGGATATAAAAGACTTCTACATTGAAAATTATACTTCTCTGAAAAAAAGAGATCAAATAGATATTAGAAAATAAAAAGATATTTTGCTCTTGGGTAGGAAGAACCAATATAGTGAAAGTAGTCAGACTTCCAAACCTATTATACAGATTTAATGCAATTCTGATCAGAATTCCAGTATCATATCTCACAGATTTGAGAAAATAATCCAAAAATTCATTTGGAACCCCAAAAAGCCTTAAAATAACAAAGGCAGTTCTGGGCAACAAAGTTGAGGCAAAGGCATCACAATTCCTGACTTGAAATTATACTATAAAGCTTCTGTGATTAAAAAAAAAAAAGTGTTATGTGAGTCAAAAAAAGACCCAAAGATGAATGCAACAGTTAGAAGATGTAAAAACAAATAGGTCCAGCTTCATTATCTCGGACAATGGTGCCAAACACATTGATGGGAAGGATAGTCTCTTTAAAAAAATGGTGCTGAAAAAATGAGCGCTGCACACACCGAAAATTAAAATGGAACCCATACCTTTTACCATGCATTAAATTAAATTCAAAATGGTTCAAGGCTCTAAACATTAAAATTAAATGTTGAATCTGCTTGGATATAGAATAGGCAAAAGTCTTGAAGACATTGGTGTAGACAAAATTTTATGAATAAAACTCCAATCTCACAGGAACTATCACAAAGAATCAGCAACATGGATATTATTTTATTTTTAAAAAGCTTTTGCACAGCAAGAAAAATCACCAACAAGGTAAGAGACAATCCACAATGTTGGAAAAAAATTATTTGTCAGCAGTTCCTCAAACAAAGGATTACTATCAAGAACATATAAAGAACTAAAAAAAAAAAAAAAATCAGACCTCTGAAATTCAAAGAACCAATCCAAAAATGGGCATTGAGATGAATACATATTTTGCAGATGAAGAAATACAATAGCAAATAAGTATATCAAAAAAAAATGTTCAACATCATTAGTCATTTGAGAGATGCAAATTAAAGCACTGAAATTTCAACTTACCCCAGAAGGAATGGTTATTATCAAGACACCAACCAATAACAAATGTTGGACAGGCTGCAGGGGAAAAGGAACAGTTTCCCACTACTGATGGTAATGTAGACTGGCACTAACACTGTGGAAATCAACATGTAGATGTCTCCAAAAAATAAGATTGGTGGTCTCTTTTGACCCAACTATTTCATTTCTGGATTTTTTTCTCAGATAAATTAAAAATATTCTACCATATAACATATGTGTGCACATGTTTATAGCTGCACAGTTTGTAATAGCTAGATCTTGGGGCCAACAAAAATGCCCATCAACTGATGAATAGATAAAAAAGATGTGTTCTTTTTCTACAATGGAGTGCTACTCTGAGATAAAGAAGAATAAACTGGAGACTTTCATAGGTAAATGGATGCAACTTGAGACCATACTGATAACAAAACAACCAGATGCATGTGTATAAAGATCATAATGTTTCCCTGTGTGAGAAGTTAAAAGAGTAAATAAGATCCAAAATGTACAATAAATATTGTAAAATAGGAAGAAACTTCAAAAGAGGAAGAGAGACTGGCATGGTGGAATAGAAAAAAGAATGGAAAAGAAAATAATATATATATATATATATATATATATATATACATAAATAATAGTTAAGATAGTTACACTATGAATTTAACTTCATTTGTTGAAAAGAAAGCTTGTGCTAATATTGTTTGGACAATTAAGTTCCAATATCTGGTATCTGAGTAACTAAACATAACAATATGCGATATGTTAATTACCCTTCTATTATCTTGCTTTGAAATTTTTTTTTCTTTAAAATTAAAAAAGTTGGGCTGGGGAGATAGCTCAGCAGAATAAGCACTTGCCTGGCAAGCACAGGGTCCTGAGTTCAATCCCTGGTACTACTAAATAAATACATAAAATAAACTTATGGGGCCCGGCAGGATGGCTCAGTGGTCTAAAGAGCTTGCTTGGGAAAGCTTGGGTGGGTTCAGGGACCGCGCGGTTCGATCCCCGGCACCACATGCTGCGCCAGCCCTGCCCTCGTGGTAGGCTGAGCCAGCCATAAAAATGAGTGAATAAACAAATAAAGGTTCTGAAACAAGAAAAAAAAAAAAAAATACAATAAAAAATTCTTTTAAAAATAAATAAATAAATAAAATTTTAAAAGTCTCCCTTGAGGTCAATTGTTTCCTGAATGATGCAGTGAAGATTCACTACTTCTAACAAACATGTTTGATATCAGAAACAAACAAAAATAGTTATTAAACCTGGAGAGCATTAATCACCGGTGTCTTGGTTATTTCTCTCAGTGCTGAGACAAAATACCTAAGACTCAGAATTAAGGAAGGAAAGGCTTATTCAGCTCAGTCTGTGGAGGCTTCAGTCCATATTTGGCTGGCTCCTAAGCAAAGCGAGCACATGGCAGAGGGCAACAGTTCATCGTGACAAAAAATAGCAAAAGCATAGCAAAATCAGAAAGGTGGGAGCATCTCTGTTCCTACGTGCCTGCCCACAGCCATTCTTCCAGTACAGCCAGCTATCCAGACAAGATGGTGAAGGTTGGAGTGAACAGATTTGGCCTATTGGATGCCTAGTCACCAGGCTGCTTTTAACTCTGGCAAGGTGCATGTTGTGGGCATTAATGACCCCTCACTGACCTCAACTACATGATCTACATGTTCCAGTATGATTCCTCCCATGGCAAGTTCCATGGCACTGTCAAGACTGAGAATGGGAAGCTCATCATCAACAGAAAGGCCATCACCATCTTCAAAGAGTGAGATCCCTCCAACATCAAGTGGAGCGATGCTGGTGCTGAGTATGTGGAGAAGGCCAAAGCTCACCTGAAGAGTGGTACCAAAAAAGGTCAACATCTCTGCCCCATCTGGCAATGCCCCTGTGTTTGTGATGGGTGTGAATCATAAGAAGTACAACAACTTCCTCAAGATTGTCAGACATGCTTCCTGTACCACCGACTGCTTAGCTCTGCTGGCCAAGTTCACCCATGACAACTTTGGCACTGTGGAAGGATTCATAACCACAGTGCATGCCACCACTGCCCCCCAGAAGACTGTGGATGTTCCCTCTGGGAAGCTGTGGCATGATGGCCACAGGGCTGCCCAGAACATCATCCCTGCATCCACTGGCACTGCCAAGGCCATGGGCAAGGTCATCCCAGAGCTAAATGGGAAGCTCACAGGCATGACCTTCTGTGTGCCCACTCCCAGTGTGACATGGTGGATCTGACCTGTCACCTGAAGAAAGCTGCTAAATACAA
>PVJA010008992.1:38862-62350 GCA_004027025.1 Myocastor coypus
AAAAAAAAAAAAAAAAAAAAAAAAAAAAAAAAAAAAGAAGGTGGTGAAGCAGGCATGTGTCTGATGGTCCCCCAAAAGACATCCTGGGCTACACCCAGGACCAGGTTGTGTCTTGAGACTTCAACAGTAACACCTACCTTTGATGCTGGGGCTGGCATTGCCCTGAATGACCACTTTGTCAAGCTCATTTCCTGGTAAGACAATGAGTTCTGCTATAGCAACAGGGTGGTGGGCCTCGTAGTCCACACGGCCTCCAAGGAGTAGGTGCCTCCCCACAGCCCAGGGAGACCAGAGGGGTGGAGAGGTCACTCTGTAGAAGTCACTGCCCTACTCGGCCCCAACACAGAGAATCTCCCCGTCACAGCTCCCATCCCAGGACTCCTAGAAGGGGAGGGGCCTTGGGAGCCCAGGCTCACTGCCATTACACACCATCAATAAAGCCCACTGTACCAAAAAAATAGGTGGGGGAGGAGATGCAGAGATCAAGTCTTTTTCCCTCCCTTATATTGTATGAAGGCTATGAGACCCAAGGTGAGTGTAGCACTCACACTCATAATCCCAGCATTGGACCATGAATCATGCAAAAATTCTAGAAATTCACCCCATGGCTGCATGAGGCTTTGGGAGTACATCTAAACACAAACCATAACAATCAATGATTCTGAAACAATAGCAATTTCCAAATTGGATATAGAAGTGAAATTCAACTTCCTCAAGAAATATCAACAAATGTCCATTAAAGTGTTACCTTAGATGGACTATATCTATTTTAATATTACTCATATCACTGGTGCCTTTAAACTGTCAGTAGCTATTTAATGTAAATTCTCCTTCTGCAATAGGAACTCAACTTTCATAGCATAAAAATTTAACTAACCTTAAATGTATTCACATGGAAATTAGCATTCAAGCTTAACATTTTAAAACTATGTTACAAAAGAAACAAATTTCTTTATTTCAAACAACTTTAATGAGAACATGTAGGAGTTGAAAGCAAACCCTTGCAATTAGAATCAGGTATATTTTAGTTATGAAATAATGAACCTGTAAAGTCTAAGAGTCTAATAGAAAATTTTAAATTCATTTTTCATCAATTTCCATTAAGCAAAAAGCAACAAAACCTTGTCCTCCTTAGATGTTATGTTCACATTTACAATTATTACTATGTTTGTAGTGAAAGCGTTCTTTTAAGTTACAAGTAGTTTTCAGTCAAAGCAAATCATAAAAGGAATTACATATATGATTAGCATTTACTTTTCCAGTACATCTAAATATCTTCTTTGATCTCCAGAGTCTGAAAATCAAACACTACAAAATAATATTTGCTATAGCTTTTTGAATGAGTGAGTTGCAAGAAGGTAAAATCACTTGCTTCATAATTAAGTAGAAAGTGGTAAGATACTAAATTACTGCTACAAATAAGTTGTAGAAACAGCTAAAAGGTCACTCACTTATAGAAGTTCTTTCAAGCTTGCTCTCATTTTTATTTTATTATTTCTTGTGAAAATGCAAGCTTTATAAACACTTCTAGTCCTTACAGCAAAAAAAAAAATCTTTTAAATAATTTTCTGAAAATTAGAAAATGATAATTTCCTGTTCCATTCGACTTCACTGTCTAATGTTTTTTAATGTCACTTCTTTGGAGAGAAATGTTTTTTCTCTTCCATTTCTCTTCCTATTTTATGTGGTATATGTACATTTCTAATACAACTTTATTACAGTAGAAGAAGCTTTATGAAGTTGTAAAGAACCAAACACCCTGAAAGTCTCCTTTTTTCCTGCCTTTGTGATATGCCAACTTTTAAAGTACAGTCAGATTTCTATATCCATGCTTTCTGCCTCTAGTTTCCACATATGAACTAAACATAAACAGAAAAAAATTAAAGAATTGCATATATATTGAAGATGTGTAGAGATTTTTTTCCTATTATTAGTCCCTAAAAATGTAAAAATTATTTACATGGTATTTATACTATACTAACATTATAAGTAACCTAAAAGTGATTTAAAGTATTTAAGAGAATGCACATAGGTTACATGCAGATACTATGCCATTCTACATAAAGGACTTGAGCATTCATGGGTTTTGATATTCTCACAGCGGCGGTGGAACTAGAACTAATAACCATGGGCACTAAGGGATTGCTCTATCCAATCTTCTCCTAAACCCCTTCCTCAAAGATAGAATATGTTTTCAGGAAAGGATCTTAGAAAGGTGATTTTTAAAATCAAGACGAGGAGGAGGAGATGTAGCTTAGGAGTAGAACGATGTCTAGCACACATAATGTCCTGTGTTTCATCTCCTGCACAGAGAAAAAAAATTAAGATGCTACAATACCCTTTGATGATTGTATTTTTATCTTTTATTTTGTTTTTAGTCCCAGGGATTCAAATAGGGGCTTCACATTGAACTACTTACTGGCAAAAAAAAAAAAAAAAAAAAACCTCCTTTCATCTGTTACCTGTGAAAAACTCAAAAGCATAACTCCATCCTAGGAGTGCTGAAACTTGACTTTTTTTTAACTTTTATTTTTTTTTTTTCTTGTTTCAGAACTTTTGTTTGTTTGTTTGTTTGTTTTTATGGTCGGCTCAGCCTGCCCTGAGGGCAGGGCTGGCGCAGCATGTGGTGCCGGGGATCGAACCGCAGTCCCTGCAGCTGCCTAAGCTTTCCTAAGCAGGCGCTTTAGACCACTGAGCCATCCTGCCGGGCCCCAGAAACTTGAGTTTTTAAGTATGGGACTTAGAAATGTGCATTGTAATAAGCTGCCACATGAAAGACTTCAAGCTACATGTGTACCATGATTTATTTTGTATAAAGCTGGGTGGGAGGTGAAAGATGAGATAAGATTCCTGAGACCCTTAAACTATTCTGAAGAAGTGGGCCAACTGGGATCTTCCTGAGACACTTGCTTTGTTGTAATGTTTTCTATTCTGTGTATGTGAATCTCTAAGCTTTCATCAGAAGAGCAGGCACAGTAAGACTTCCTCCTAATGAAATCACTTAGGTAATGATGACAAAAAAAATAGTGTAGTACTCATCTTTGATAGAAAATCTCTGATAAAAGCTGCCTTTGAATGTGAAAGTAAAAGTATTAATCAGAGGTGGTCATCTTTCATCACCTCGAGTATTAAAAAAGGGAAGCTGGTACTCTTAAGGGAAGGAGACAGTGACTAGCTTGTGGATATTGGCAGCCACCTAGACAAACCCCTTTTCACTCAGCTTCCCCTGAGAAACAAGACAGGGCTTAAACAGAGGTAAGAGACCTCCAAATCTGTTCAAATCTTTGAAATAATCCAACAGAACTGTTGAAAGAACCTTCATCACCAGAAAGTTTAATGGCATAAGTAATATTTCATTGGTTATCAATATTGTTTCATGTATAGAAAAAGCTGCTGAAATTCTTGATTGACATTGAAAAATTACTCATGGGTTAAGTAATCTAAATAAATAACCTAGCATTTCCAGGATCTGGCAAGGTAAAGAAGTTTTCCAGATCACTGCTCAAAATTCTAATACTGAAGTCATCAAGGAATTATGCTGAGTTCCACCTGAGACTACACTGGGACTTGAATGAGTTAGCTTTCACCATTGTTCTTCCTGACCTGAAGCTGTAGGCAACTCAGAAGCTGTAAAGCAGATAAGAGCTTCCTGCGCCCTAGAGACTAGTGGGGAAAAAAGACATAGAGGTCTGAGGAGTTAGAGGTTGCAAAGTTCAAATACATATAGATGAGAACATGAAAGCAATGGGTCAGGGTAGTTGATTACATCAAAATGGAAAGAGAGTGGTCCTTATGGAGCCCAGGTAAAGGTACATGCAGGAAGATGACATAGTATGGATGAGTCTTCCTATTTAAAAAAAAAAAAAAAAAAAGGCTAGAAAAGTAAATGTTGACATGAAAGCCCTCAATTTCTAAATGTGGGCTCAAAAGAATTTTAGAAACCGTGTGAGCCAATAAAACATACCTTCAGAGTTGAATTGGGCCTGTGAGTACACACTTGCAATCACAGACTTTTGCTCTCAAAGTCTGTAGAAAAAGGTAAAAAACTGCTGAGGTTTCCAAGTTAATTAGGAAAGAGAGGGTTAGATAAATTTTAAAAATTACTTGTGAATCCCTCTCAGCCCACCTTTCTGAATTTATGACAGTGGCCACAATCTGCCTGAAACACTGACTCAATCATTGGTCTTGGAGAAAAAAAATTGAAAAATTTTCACTAAAAATAAAATTAAAGAGAAAGAATGAGGTAATAATTGTGCCTTCTGATATTCAAAAGTAAATGTTATCTTTGCACTATGTCAACAAGCATTAAGTAGCCCTGAGTGGATACAGTAACCAGGTGAGTCTTATAGTCCAGATAGCTAAGCCTCTGACCTGTAAGTTTAGAGGAGCCCTGAATTCAACACGTTCTTCCATCCAGTGATTCTTTTTCTATAAAACTGTTCTTCCTTCTAACACAGAGAAGCCTAAATAATTACTTAATGTCACGTCAAATATGTAGCAGCAGAAAAATGCTAGACAGTGAGGTGGTGTTGACAGTGCCAGACAAGGCATCCGTTTCTGGAATGAAGAACTTTAGGAGTAGGAACAAGAAGTCATGTTAGAGTCAAGAGAAGGTACTGTGCTGGGCATGGTGATGCACACCTTCATCCCAGTCCCTCAGTGAGGCCAAAGCAGTAGGTTACAAACTTGAGCCAGATTTGGACGATTCAGCAAGACCCTTTCTCAAAATTAAAAATTTCAAAAGAGGCTGGGGATGTAGCTTAGAGAGTCCTGGGTTCAGTCCTCAGACCACAAAAAAAAAGAAAGAAAGAAAGAAAGAAAGAAAGAAAGAAAGAAAGAAAAGAAGTTGTACTTGTATCTTTTTTCTTTCCTTTTTGTCTTTTTCATTATTTAAAGTTTTCCCTCCTCTTTATTTTTCATTTTTATTAGCACATATCTGCAGTACATAATGATGGTGTTCCTTGCCAGGAGTTGGTTCCTGCCATAAAACACATCCCTGACCCTTTTTCATCCTGTTTCCTATCTTCCCTCCCTGATCCCTGCAACTGTTTTTCCTTTTTGGAAAAAAATTATCTCTTTGTTTCTTGCTATCTATCTTTTATTTTGCTCTTTAATTTATTTATATTTAGGGGGTGCTGGGGAGATAGCTCAGTAGAATAAGTGCTTGCCTGGCAAGCTGAGTTCAATCACTGGTACTACCAAAAAAAATTTAAAAAGAAAATTAAAATTTTTTTATATATTTTGGGTTCCTCGTAGAAGAAAAACCGTGAATATTTAAGCTTGTGTGTCTGATTTATTTCACTTAACGTTATGGTCTCCAGCTGTACCCATCTTCTTACAAATGACTCAAGTTGATCCTTCGTCATGGCAGAGAAACACTCTATTATGTACAAATACCTCAATTCTTTACCAGTTCATCTGCTCATGGGCATATGGGCTTCTCCCATGACTTAGTTATAATGAATTGTGCTGTTATAAAAATGGGTATGTGGGTACCACTGTGATATGATGTCTTTACTTCCTTCAGGAAAATACCCAGAAAGGGCTTAATTGAGTCAAAAGGAATGTCTAGCTCCACTTTTTTTTTTTTTTTGCAATCTCCCTACAGTTTTCCATAGCACTTTTACTAGTTTACACTCCCACCGATAATGAAAAGGAGTTCTTTTCCCCCCAATAGCCTTGTCTGCATTTGTTATTATTTTATTTCCTGAAGACAGCCATTCTTTTCTTTTTTAAGTATATTTTAGGGAAGGGTCTACAGGGTGTTCAAGGTCTCACTACTATATCGGACTTATAGTGATCCACCTGTTTACAGCCTTCTAAGAACTGGATTACAGGCGCATGCCACCAGGTCCAGTCTCCATTGCCAGCTCAGCACACCCCAGAGGTGGGGCCAGTACAGCAGGTCTGGGATAGAATCCCTGGTCCTTGTGCCTGCTTGCAGCCATTCTTTCTGGAACTAGACAGAATCTCAGTGTTCTTTATAATTTGCATTTTTCAAATACCCAGTCCATTTTCACTTATTCTTCTGAATTGTGTCTACTTAATTCACTTGCCTACTTTTTGATAAGGTCTTTTATTAAGGGAGGGTCTAATTTTTTGAGTTTTTTAGGTATTCTAGATATCTGAGAAGGAACTGGAAAAAAAATTCCCACTTAGTATGTTGTCTCTTCTCTATTGGTGGTTTCTTTCACTGTGCAGTGGTTTTTAGTTTGATACAATCTTACCTGTTGCTTATTATTATTTCTTATGCAAATTGTGTTCTGTGTGGAACATCCTTGCCTAAGTCTACATCTTCAATAATTTCGCATATTTTATCTTCCAACAGATTAAGTTTTCCTATTTTGACATTTAGATCTTTGATTAATTTTTATTTTACTTTGTATGTAATGAAAGCCAGGGATTCCATTCCACATATGCATAGCTGCCTTATAGCATGGCTACTTGAAAAGCAAAAATAACTCGCATATCTCATACTTTCCCTGATCTGGAACATAATACATTGAGGGAAGATTAAGAACATGACCCCAGAGACAGCCTCACATCAAGGATACAGTTCACAGTCCTCTGTACTTCGTGAGGAAGCAGGGTGGGTGGAGTGGGAGGGAGCTTCAGGTTCACAGACAGAAAAGAGAAATAGAGAGCTCTGATAATAACTGTGTGTGATTGTAGTTTCTAGAATGGGAAAACTGAGTAATAACGATATTCTTAATTTTTTAAAAAAAATTGAAGTAAACATTAAAAAAAAAGCAAGCACATAATATACCTGTGTGCCATTTCATCAGTCTTCTACACTACAAAGTCATTAGTCCATCTGACTAATCTTGAGACTTTTATGATGTGACCTGGGAATACCAGTTTGTCCACTGCTTAGCCTTGGCTTTGAGATTTCTAGCTAGGCTTGTTCAATATCAAGCACCCGTTATACTGATCTTTTTGCTAGATATCTTGTGTATCTAAATTTTCACTCTAACCTGAAACACATCTCTCTCCCACTATATGTTATTAAATACAGTGTTCATATTAGAATACAATCCAGGTCTCTTCCCACAGCTACCTGATCTAGGCTCTACCCTCCCATGACCCCACTGTCCACAGGCTGCTCATTACCAACTGACAAACTGGAAAGAATGAGATACCCACACAGAAACCTTGCCTTTCTTTTTCCCTATATACACACTATTCATCTTCAAAGCTTTGCATAGTTAATAACGTTCTTTCATTAAGTATGAATTTCACTGGTACACTCTGGACATATTTAATGATCATGTTCAGCATAGAAAACTTGCACATAATACATTTTAATTCTTTTTTCCCTTCTCTACAGTCCTTATTCACGTCTTCATTGACAAAACTTCATTTCTGTTCATCTACTCTGGTTCTTATTTACACTTTGGATCTCTCACACAAGAGAAACAATGTGATATTTAAACATGTATGACCAGTTTTTTTCACTTAAAATTGTATTTTCAAGTTGTATCCATCTGCTTGAAAATATCTCAAGTTTATCCTTCTTTATGTCAGTGTAGTATTCCATTGTGTAGAAAACCTGTATTTTCCTTAACCATTAATCCACCGATGGGCACTTGAGCTATTTCCAAGATTTAGCTATTACAAATTATGCTGCTATAAATATAGGTGTGCATATATCACTGTGGTATGACTTTTTAACTCTTTGAGGAGGATACTTAGGCTAACTCTTTAAAAAGGGATTCCTTGACTTTATGAAGATTTTTTTCTCACTCTCTCTTCCCACCTATTTTCCTTGTACCCATTACTATCTGAAATTGTCTTTATTTTTACTTATTTATTTCCAGTTTCCATGCCCCTTCCCAAAAAGTAAACTCCACAAGAGCAAGAGCCTGTTTACTGTTGTATCTATATGGTAGTCAGGGTCATTACAGTCTGCTGCATAATAACACAGTGCACAATCATACCATAGTTTTTGTGTGTACATACAAAATGCCCTGTCTCGACACATACAGTGTTCAACAAACATTCATTAAGTGAATAAAGATCTACCTTTTCTTTCAACCTTTCTTAATCTGCCTTTTGTTTCTTTTGTTAATTTGTGACCCCAGGGAATAAGATTCAAATATTGATATAGAAAAAAATGATTTCTAGTCTAGTTGGAATCCTTTCCAAGTCTTTTTCAAGTCAACATATGCCCTGGCATCCATGTTCTGCAGTTGAACCTGATTATTCTAGTTTTCAAAAGCCTTCCAGGCATTACCCACAACTTGACCCTGGACATACAAGCTTCTAAATTATCAAAAGCTTTATTTCTTCATAATTGTTCTTTACTAAGAACTGCACAATCCTGCCAAATTTGAATTCATGTATTCATTATTGGAATAACTCATTAGGGATTTTTTTATGAGATGCAATTGTGAAATGACTCCTATTTCTATATTTATTAGTATCAACCCTTTCAATTTACATTGAACTCTTTCTGTGTGACCCTGCTTTCACTGAGGAGGCAGACTGATTCTGTTTCATATTTTTTTAAATTCTCTAGACAACTTGTCAAACTGCTTTACATAGTAAGTCCTAATATCAAAAGCTAGTTTCTCACTATGCAGTCCAGACAATGTTACTCTAATAATTAAACACTGGGTATTAGTAACCTGCAAAGTATATCTCCAAATAAGTATACTGTCTACTTAGGCATTTTTTAAAGTAAGAAATGTAGGTAAAAATTGATTCATACTATTTAATATTTTGTAATTGGATAAAAGTAATCTATTAAGTTATTTTATATTAAAATGGGAATTTGAATGTTTTATTTATTTATTTGTTTGTTTGTTTTTTGTCTTTTGCTGGCTCAGGCTGCCTTTCGGGTGGGTCTGAGGTTCAAATCCCCAACTCATGTTCCTGAATGGAATTGTAGGCACAAGCACTTAAACCACTGAGCTGTTCTGAAAGCCCCTATGAATGTATTTTTAGAGTAATAAAAATAACTCAATATTTGGTATAATAATTCCTTCTTCATTATTACCATAGAATGTTGTTAATGTTTGCCCTCGTTAACAAAATTTTTGTGAAAGGATCTCACTGTGTAGTTCAGACTGGCATTGAACTCACTACGTGGCCAATGATGGCTTCAAACTCTCCGTAATCCTATTGTCTCAGCCTCCCAAGTCCGGGGATTTCAGCTGTGCACCACTCTACCTGCCTTTTAAAAAAACCAAAAACAAAAGCAAAACATCAGTCTGTCCAGGTAGTTCAGGCTGGTCTTGAACTCACTATGGCCTCAAACTCATGATCATCTGTCTATCTCAGTCTCCTGAGTGTACAGAAAAGATAATAGCTATATCCCACCTCACCCAGTTTATTATCTATTAATGTTTTACAGAAATATGATTTCTAAAAGGCAACATAAACAAAATGTTAAGATGGCAGGCCATCACCTGCAGGACAGAGAATATGACGCTGACTCCTAATGCTAATGCTGATCATGACTAGTGGAAGAGGTGTCTGTTCTTTGGTCAAACTTTATATTTCTAGGTGTTCTAAATCTGAGAAGGTTTAACATAGCCGCGATTAAGACCTACCACTCCCACTTCAAGACTGGTGTAACTGACCTTCTGGGTGCGCAACACCAAAGCTTCACAACCAAGGCTGGGAGAAAGATATATATTTAGGCATATATCCAGAATAGTTTGGATAATTGCATTGTCAATTTTTTCTGGTCTTTTGAAAGAAGCAATTGATGCTTTAAAAAAAATTTTAAAGCCGGGCGTGGTGGCTCACGCCTGTAATCCCAGCACTCGGGAGGCTGAGGCAGGAGGATTGGTGCGAGTTCGAGACCAGCCTGCGCTACAAAAGTGAGCTCAAGGCCAGCCTCAACTGCATAGCAAGACCCTGTCTCAAAAAGACCAAAAAAAAAAAAAAAATTTTAAGGGCTGGCTGTGTAGCTCAGTGGATTAAGCGCTTGCTTAGGGAAGCACAGGGGCCAGGGTTCGGTTCCTGGCTCCACCTGCTGTGCCAGCTCCACTTGAGGTGAGCCGGCGATGGAGTCCAGGCATGGTGGCATGTACCTGTAATCCCAGCATTTGAGAGGTACAAGCAAGAGAATCACTATGAATTAGTAGTGCTATCCTGTACTAAATAAATAAATAAATAAATAATTTTTTACTCTTTTGAAGTTCTTATAACTTCTTTGTTATTGTTTTGTTTTTTCTTTAAACAAACTTTACATTTATATATTTAGTAATCTGAACAACTAATTTGAGGATAGCATCACATAATACAGCAATTATTATTAAGTTCCTATTACTTTATTTAGTGAAATCATGTTTGTAATGCTGTTTTTTTTTTATCATTATTTTGGATTCTTTAAAAATAACAATGAAAAAATGTAAAAAATGAAACATTAAAAAAAAAGTGCCAGACAGATAAGTCCACGGACTAAAGTGCCTGCTTTGGCATAGCACAGCCACTGGAGTTCAGTTGCTGGCCTGCCATGCGGGCCCCACCACCAGGGCACAAAGAGATGGTGACTGAACCTGGGCATGGGGCCGTGCACCTGTAATCCCAGCGTTTGGAAGGCTGAAAACAGGAGAATCACTATGAGTTGGATCTACATAGTGAGACCCTGTAGACCTTGTACTAAATGCATAAAAAATAAAAATTGGGAGAAAAAAAAAAAAAAAAGCTGAAGAAGACAAAAGGGCTCAAAGGATGGCCAATAGTTTGGTCCTTGCTCTGTCATGTCAGCTTAGACTGCAGCATGATGGAATTCCTCTTAAAGGGACCTAAAATTTTGGAGAATCCCCCAATTGTACAAGTAAGTTTCCTATCTTATGGATGCAGAAGATAGGCATCAAATGATGTGCATTTCATGAAAAGAAGGGTCACTAAAGTGTGAAATGTGCCCACACTTCAAAGGAAAGCCATGCGCTCAAGCAAGATCCATGCTGGAATATGACAAGATGGTTGAAGAAAAACTAAAGGATCTAAGAAGCTGCTCACACCAGCCCCCAAATAATTTCCTGAGGAGCTTTAAAAGGTAGATGGAAATAGATTAATTTTGATTGACATGGACCTTAAACATTCAGAAAGAAAGTTTAACCCAAAAAAGGAGTAATCACTAATAATACAAAAACAGAAAGAGAGGTTAGATGATTAAAAAGGGCTCCAGAGGCTGTGCCAGCCCTCTTGGCAGTTTCCAGCTACCCCTATGACATTTTAACCTTTGGCCCTCAGAGGCTGTGATTCCCAGTCCTACTAGTTCTTCCAAAGAATGAATCTCTAGGGTTCTCTTAGTGTATTATCATTATGTTAATTTAATGTACTTTCAGGTACCCCTCAGGTAAAGCATTGGCTTCTTGAGTAGGTGTACCTATAGGATTAAAAATACCAGTATAGATAATCTAGCTACTTAGCTTTGTTGCTCTTGTGATACCTTTTTTGGATTTTTTATGTTTATATATTTTTTTAGGAATTTTTTTTCCTTTTGAGACAGGGTCTTGCTATGCAGTTGTGTAGCCCAGGCTGGTCTCGAACTTGAAGTGACCATGCTGCCTCAGCCTCCCAAGTGCTGGGATTACAGGCATGAGCCACCACGCCCAGCCACAATGCCTTATGGTTTTATGAAAATTTTCTTGTCCTTGAAGATTTCCAAGAGCTATGTTATTGGATCAGTGGATATAAAGGCTTGTTTAACTCTCATTATCTAGTACCATATTGCTCTGTGAATGGACCATAATAGGGACATTTTGTATTCATTCCATTTCAACTCAGTCAAATTTGAGTGTTATTTTGTTAACTTGATAAACATGAAAGGGAAGCTTATTATAATTTGACTATGTATTTTTTGTGTTCTCTTTACATTTAAGAATTATGTTTTGTATATAACTTTAATAAATATTGTTTCCAGAGGGAAGAAGAAATAGTTAATTATAATAAAATTTGCTTTGTAGTTCTAGATTTTTTTCATATTGGGGGATAGAATTCAGCCATTTTTACTCAGCTACATCTCCAGTTCTTTCTCAGTTTTTCATTTTGAAACAGGGCCTTATCAAGTTGCCCAGGCTAGGCTCAAACTTTTAATCATCCTACCTTAGCCACCCAGAGTACTAGGATTACAGGCATACATTATGACACCTGGATCTCTCTCTATTTTTAAAATTTATTTTAAAATATCTTCAAAGTAGTTGCTCATAGCACCTGGCTCTTTCAGAGATTTTGAAAAGTTAGGAAAAACTGGAATAATCACACTTTTTCAAGACAAAGAAACATTTTATATAAAAAGCCGAATAAAAATACAAAACAAGAAATTCTGTCATAGAACCTTAGATTCACTCTGTATTAATCTTTAAAGGTATTTTATTAAATGGTGAGGGGAACAGGGGTTAAAGGGATGGTAGGGGAGTGGGGAAAAACAAGAAGTTATATGACATACAGATACAAAATCTCCATGATAAATGTGAATTGTTATGTATATCTAAAATATACCAATAAAATATAATGGTAAAAAAAGACATTTCATAATCAGATTTAAAATTGGACCTAAAATATATTTATTTTGCATGCTGTTGGAATGATCTTTTATTTTATTTTATTTTATTTTATTTTAATTAATTAATTTATTTTTTTTTCTTGTTTCAGAACCTTTATTTGTTTATTCACTCATTTTTATGGCCAGCTCAGCCCGCCCCGAGGGCAGGACTGGCGCAGTGTGTGGTGCCGGGGATCGAACCGCAGTCCCTGAAGTCGCCCAAGCTTTCCCAAGCAGGCGCTTTAGACCACTGAGCCATCCTGCTGGGCCCTGGAATGATCTTTTAAAAACAAAGTATGACCCTGAACTTTCATGCTAGTCTTTTCTTAGTTCAGGAAATCTGTTATCTTTTAGTGCTCCCAAGTTCTAGATTCTATGCTTAAAAGTTGGTCTATAATCCCAGCACTCAGGGGACTGAGGCAGAAAGATTACTGTGTAATTCAAGGCCTGCTTGACTTACTCAGCGAGACCCTGTCTTAAAAAAAAAAAAAAAAATCTTGAAAGGTTAGATAATGAATATCAAATAGAGTGAAGGGTTAAACCCTGGTGTTCTTCAACACCATGAAATGATTATAATGATAATAATCTATTATATATTTTATGAATATCAAGAAGGAAAGACCTCAAAAGCTCCAAACAAAGAAATGGTATGGAACTGGGAGCAATAACATAGGCCTGTAGTCCCAGTAACCAGGAAGCTGAAGCAGGAGGCTCACTGCAAGTTGGAAGCTAGCCTGGGCTACCCAGTAAGTTGTTCAGCCTGTTCAGCTTTTTCTAAAAAAAAAAAAAAAAAAAAAAAAAGACATAGACAAGAGGAAATACTACTGACCCTGATTTAACCCAGTGCATTTTGTGTTGAAGCAATCATGCTGTATCCCATTAATATGTACATTTTCATCAAAATGGCAATAATTCAGAGATCATTTTAAGAACAGTGATACAAAAGCACACGAGAGTTTTCTCCAGAAGCCTTATGCAAATAATGAGACCTGAAACTTAAGTTTCAGGGTAAATTTACCTGGAGGTGCAACAATACCTGCCTTACCTCTGCCTTGTTCTTTAGTGCTGTGGGCCTCTCTATGCGATGCAGTAAGTAGGTCACAACAATACATGTTCCCTAATTTAAAACATCTTGTTTTCTTAGGTTAGTAATTGCATTTAAAACCATGTCTTTTAATGAACCCATGGCATTCTCCAATGAAAGTATTCAGTGGTTATAGGAGAGGGGAAAGATCAATAAGGTTAACTTTCTGGTCATTGATAGATATTGTTTAGTTGCTAGATATTTGCTATAACATGTACAGTACTTGTAAAAAGCAATTCCAGTGATCAGTGGCAGAGAGGAAAGGCACTAAGGAAAAGGTGACAAATAGAAGACAGGATGAGCTCTTGGAGAGAAGGAAGGAGGATAAAAGCAAACTTCATGTAGTGTACTAGTTTCTCCAGATTAGTCTCAAACCAAAAGCTATATGATAAGCATTATTTTTATATTATCATTAAGTATTTTTTTATATTCTACTTTTCAGTTGCTTTCACTATGTGCAAATGGAAATCCATTCTCTTACGAATATTGAAGGAAAGTATAAAGGACAGTTATCTTGAAAGTCTACATGTTTATGGCAAACGTGCTATACCTATGATTACAAAAAGCTCTCATATACTAATTTATTTAAGTAACAAATATTTATTGTACAACTAACAAATATTTATAGAGGCCGAGAATGCAGTGGTGGCCAGGAAAGAAATGATACCTTAGCAAGTGAAAAGTCAATAAATACAAATTTTTTAATATGCAAATGTGATAAATGCTGTGAAGCAAAATACAGGGAATGGGGAACGATGGCAGATGGCCAGGGCAGCCCCTGTCTGTGGAAAGCACATTTGAAGAGAGATGTGCATGCAATGAGAGGTGAGCATGTGAATGTGTGGGGAGACACCACCAAGCAGAGAGAAAACCAAGTGTAAATAAGGATGAGGAGGAGTTGGAGGCTAGAGCAACAGCGTGAGGATGATTTTATTTCTGAAAGAGTGAAGCCAACAGTGAGTCCCTGCTTTTCTGTAACTTACATACCTGAGGGAAGAAGACAAGTAAAATGAATAAAGCGCCACATAACTATATGATAGTGATGAGCAGACCAGGAGAAGGAGGAGCCAGGTGAGTGCTGTTTTAGATAAGGTAAGATGAAGCTCCTTAGTGGAGATAGTTGTGTGCAGGACTCTCAGTAGAGATGAGAGGAGGATGCCAGGTAGATTCTAAGGATCTTTAGACAAATAGTGAGTGCAATGGTCCTGAGATACCAGAGAAAAGAGAGGAATCTGGAGAGGAGTTAACAAGAAGAAATTGGTAAATTAGGTCAGATTTACCTCTAGTGCAGAATTGCCTGGGGCTTGTACGTTTTTAGGTTTATCCACAGCAAGAAGCATAAACGTTCCTAGCAGTTGTTCACTGGCAGTGGATGACTTTGAGGAGAATAATGGTTTGACTTAGGGTTCACTGTGCTGTGTTTATGGAGCAAATGTAGGAGCTGGGAGAATAGTTAGAATTTACTGAGGTAGTGTAGGAGAGGAAAAGAGGCATTTAGAGTGAAATGGAACACTGGTGGGAAGGGCTCTTTGGATATACACCACATTTTATAGGTAGGACTGATGAAATTAAAGAATGGATTGAGAGAGGAGGTCTGTAAGAAACTAGGTGTTAATTTGAAAGCACTTGAAAAAATCCAGAGGATATTATACGTTTATAAACGTGATTATCTGAAATACTTACATTTTAATTATTCAAACATGTTAATGACAGAAATATAAATTTGGTTAATCCAGCCAACTACATTCTTTTAAATTGGAAAGTTTCATGAAAATAAAAATTTAAAAAATTCTTTTATTTTACCTTTATCGGCATCTAGCCATGTAGGTAATATTTGTAATGAAATCACTTGTCAACAAATTTACCAAATACTGGTTGATTCTGGCACAATATCAAGAACTAAGGATGCAAGATCAATAAGGTACTGATCTGGAGCCATATTTAATAATATCCATGCTAGGGTATGTGACACAGGTATATTATATATCATTACAGTATACTTTTAAAAAAGTAAAATTTTCTGCAATTGTAATGCTGTTGTGGTGAAATAGTTACTTAATTGTGACTATTTGTATAGTATTCTAATTTTAGAACTTAATTTGTATATTGTTCTAATTTTCTTGGTATGGAATTTGAATCCTAGGATTATTATAAAATCTGAGTAAGGTAGTCATGAACCATATGCAGAGGAGTTTTGTTTGTCTCTGATTCATGTTAATGATGCTTAATATAGCTTCCTTCTTCAGTGACCAGATATACTCTTCTAACAGATGTGTAACTTTGTAACTTCATGTTATCATCAGCTATTACATTAAAAGCTAGCCAGGATTATAATTTGATCATTTTAGAAATGTTCTTAATTCATCCAATGAATACTATGCTGTTTCTTCAATTTATATTGTGTAAAGCCCATGTTATGATATTTTGAAAGATTCCTCACTTGTATTTTTTAATAAGTTTGAGAGGTATCATTGCTGATTCACCTTTTCTAAGAATTGTGTGATATATCATAAAGCCAACTAGTGCCACTTAGCAAATTGTTGAGTTAAAATCAAGTCTATTTTCAGCCTACTTTACCAAATTAAAATTATATTTTATAAATTAAAAAGTATAAAATTAAATTGCCTATTATTCTTGCTGATCTGTATTGTCAATAAATAATTAGCTTTTAAATACAGATTGAAGGATAAGAAGATGAAGTAAGGCTAATAGTTATATGCCTCTCATACTTCTGATTGATATTTGGTGTGTTGCTTTTACATAGATTTTAGGAACAATTAACAATTGGAAAAGTGTCTACATCATTGACTTTTTAAAAAGGGATTTGTGCAAATCTTTTTCGAAAATTGAATCTGAATACTTTGTTATTGTGAAATAATTACTGTAAATCCTTCTCTACCCAGCATCCATTCTAAACACTATTGAATCTTAAAAGAACAAATCAGAACTCATTAAACAAAGTAAACATTGCATAGAAAAGTGTTGAGCTGAATCTCAAGGACTCTGCATCATGATGATTGGGTTGGCCACACTAAAATACAACAAAGCAAAACAGAGTGGGTTTTTAAAATGTACTTTTAAAAAAGTATTTAGTATAGGGTCTAACTATGCAGCTCAGACTTGTAGTGGTCCTCCTGATTTCAGCTCCCCAGAGATGGGATTACAGGTGTGTGCCACCAGGCTTGGTCTCCATGGTCTGTTCACTGCACCCAGGGACGGGGCTAGCATGGCATGTAATGACCAGATTGAATCCAATCCCTGCACTCCTGCACTTTCCTAAGTAGGTGCTTAGTCTGCTGAGCTATCTTACCCGTCTTCAAGATAGAGTGCCCTTGTTGATTAATACTGTCAATAAAAGTCATCCCACTAGCTTTTATTTTTTAAATCCATGAATCAGAGAATAAGTGCAAGAATATGGAGAATAGAAGAAGAAATAAAATTACATAGTAAAAGAAGTTGTATAATGACAGAAGTAGCAGAGTTAGAAATGGAAAAATTATGAAAAGAAGGTGTAGCCATGAGCAACAACAAAGATTCCTTGAGGACAGGGTAGAAGCTCTGGAGCTGTAGAGAGGACAAGGCAGCTCCCTGGCAAGAGAGACTTTTTGATAGTAACATAGGTTCATGGGTGTGCCGTTTCTAGGTACGTACATTATATATCTATAAAAGATACTCTAGTAAGTCCCTTTCAAGCTAATATGAGAGAGCCATGCTTTTTATTTTTATTCTGTTATTGAGAAATACTAGGTAAGAGTTTATTTTGAATAATTATACATTTTTGATCTGAGAAAGAATATGCAAATGTCTTCTCTATAGAAACAATAATTTGTGAATACCCTTTACCTTAATTCATTGTGCACAATTAAATGCTAAACATTAAAAATCTTAATTGGGGGCTAGTGAAATGGCCAAGCAGTCTAAAGCACCTGCTTAGGCAAGCTTAGGCAAGCTTAGGCAACCGCAGGAACCACAGATCGATCCCTGGCACCACATGCTGTGGCAGCCCCACCCCCAGAGCAGGCTGAGCCATATATATATATCACCCAGTCAACCAAACAAACAGCAAAACACAAACTTAATTGGTATGGTTTAGACCTGGAACGTCTCCCCAAATTTTCATGTACCTTCAGGGGGGACTTTTGAAAGGTAATTGAATCATGAGAGAATGTCCACTTGGGGATTTGTTCTCTATGATTCAGCTCATGGTACTCAGCCATCCAGACACTGCAAGGCTACTGCAGGCATGATTCAAGGGTCCCAGCTACTGCTAATATGATAAACTTTGACGTCATCCACATGGTACTGGTTTTATGGGCATATAGAATGAGAGAATTGTGGGGTCAGTGAGGTTTCTACTCAGTTTTCAGAAGATCTGAGAAAGCAGGTGCCTGAAAGGGCAGTGTGTGGCACTGTGAGGATGAGGGCAAAACATAGTAGAAACCCCAGGAAGATGGAGATGCCAGGAACATCAAACACTGGCTGAGGAAAGTAGCAGGGAGTGAGAAAAGTCCTCCTGAGAGAGGCTATAGTTGTTGTGAATGGTCATGCTGCATGGGGTAGGCATCACATCCATCTGGAGTTTGAATTTCACCATGACTTTCCCTAGGAGGTAGACATGGAACTATAGATCTTAACATTTTCCTGCTGGGTTTTGGTCTTGCTTTTGCCACATTCCTTTCTATCTCCATATTTGTCCTCTTTAGGATGGAAATGTTCTTGTGTTCCGTTGTAGGTGGGAAGTGTTTAACCTTTTTAAATTTTTTACAGGGACTTATGACTAAGAATTTTTCTTAAGTCTCAGAGGAGACTTTGGACTTGGACTTTTCAGACATGCTGAAACTGAAACTGTTGACCTTGGCAACTCTATCTTATTTATTTATTTATTTATTTATTTATTTATTTATTTATTGTCATTTTGAGACAGGGTCTCACTGTGCAGGCCATATTGGCCTAAACTCACTTTGTAGTCCAGACCAGGCTCACGGCAATCCTCTTGCCTTAGCCTCCCAAGTGCTGGCATTCCAGGCATGTGCCATCATGCCTGGCTGGCAACTCTTATACATGGAATAAATGCTTTTTCGGATATGAGATGTGCTTGGGAAGAATGTTATGGTTTAGATCAAATTCTCACACATTTAGAGGTGGGGCTTTTGAAAGGAGAATGAATTATGTGACCAATATAGCTAAATATGATGTTATGGGGTCTGACTGGAAGAGACCAATCACTGAGAGCATACTTGGTAGAGTGCATTTCCCTCCTAACTCTTCTCTCACTGTCTGCTTCCTGGCTACGGGAGGCAAGCAGCTTATCCTCCCCTCTGCCCATGTGTCATACTGTTCTTTCCTTAAACTGACTGACTTACACTGAAACACTGAGGCAAAACAACTCCTCCCTCTTTTGAGTTGAAAATATAAGGTATTAATTGTGTCTAGGCAATAGGCAAAATGGTAAATATACTAAATCATACCTCTGTATTAAATATATTTGTAGGATAAGATAGAGTGTAAGATTTTTTTTAAAAAATGTGTTTGGTGCAGGGTCTCACTGTGCAGCTTGAACTCATATTGCTCCTCCTGTTTCCAGGGTCTTTAGTGCTGGGATTACAGGCCTGTGCCACCACGACAGGTGTCATTAGCCAGCTCAGCGCACCTGGAGATGGGGCCAGCATGGCATGTAGAGCCAGGGATCCAACTCCAGTCCCTGTGCTTGCCTAAACAGGTGCTTAGTCCGCTGAGCTGTTTCACTGGCCCTAAGCCATCTTAAATAAAATCATGCTATGGTTTATATTTTTATAATTGGTGTCATAATATTTATAGTTAACTAGTCAAAATAATTTTGGATTAGCTTCGTGACCTGAACCTCTCTGTGTTCCTATTTTTGTAGATTTTTTAATTGGGTGACATCTAATAGTTTATTCAAATGAAAAAAAAATGAGTAAATAATTTATTTTTCTGTTGAACAACTTGAGAAAATATTAACAATGTTTACCCTAAAAATTGTTTTCACAACATGTTCTGGGTAGCTGTGGTAGGTAGAATACTGACCAGCTTTCGGCCATCAAAGATGTTTATGACTTAATCTCAGACTCCACAGATGTGATTAAGAGTACAGACTGGGAGATGGGGAGGCTATTTTGGGTTATCTGGGTGGGCCCAACTTAATCACTAGAGTTCTTAACATTAGAGAACTTTTCCTGGCTATGGTCAGAGAAAGATTTTATAACTTAAGGGGGACCAGGGAGATGTGATTTGAAGACCCATTTACTGTGGTTGGCTTTGAAAATGGAGGAAGCAGGACACAAGCCAAGTAATGTAAGCAATCTCTAGAGTCTAGAAGATGGAAGAGGAAAGGAAATAGATTCTCCCCAAGAGCCTTCCAAAAGGAATGCATCTCTGCTGACATCTTGATTTTTACCTGGAGAGCCCTGCGCCAGAGTTCTGATGGGCAGAACTGTAAGTGGAGATAAAATCATGCCAATTTATGTCATTAAATTTATAGTAATTTGTTATGGAAACCATAGAAAATTAAAAAAAATTTATATGCAAGATAGTTAAAACAGTTACATAGCTAGTTTCTCTTAGTTCATTGGAAAGGCAGGTTTGTGCTGATATTGCTTGGACGAGATCTCATGCCTGTATCTTGTGACCTGGATAACTGCTAATGAAGACAACAGTGCACAATGTCTTCATAATTGCATCTCTCTTGCTAACACGTTTTGAAACTCTGCTTTGTTGTTATTTTTATTTTTTTTCTCTTTAAAAGCAAGAAGAAAAATAAAATTAATACTTGAGAACAAGGTTTGAGACAGTAATGAAAAGGCCTGGAGGAGGGTAGACACCCACAATAGTCCTATTTTTTGCTTTCATTCATTTGCCCCTTCAAACACAGCATTTCTTCTGACCTGTTTTATGGTAATATTACAGCTTCATTTGAAATGTATTTGGAGGGAATATATCTTATTTTAAAAGTATATTATTTTAAAGACAATGTGATAAACTACAGATGATATGGATTGTACTCATCTATATGGGTGTTTCTTTGTAAACGATTTATCTAAACAAAGTGAATAAATTTGTAAATGATAAATAAGGATTTGTTTATTTGTAGAATTGGTCATGTTTGATGATGTTTATGGATGTAGAGTGCAGCATCATACTAGCTTGGCTGGGTTCACATCATGACATTCAGATTTGTGATTCTGAATCTCAATGACTTCACTTGTGAATTGGAAATGATAGGAATACCTATCATTTATTAAAGGTTCTGTGCATCTGGCACTATACTAAGCCTTATTTTTGAATTTATTATTTAGCTTTCTGAGGCTTCCAATAAAATATTATTCTTTGTTTTTGAGTTGTAGGGATTGAACTCAGGTGTGCTCTATCACTGAGCTACTTCCCAGCTCTTTCTATTTTTAATTTTGACATGGGGTCTTGCTAAAGAGTCTAGGGTGAACTTGAACCTATAAAAGTCATGCCTCAGTTGGGGAGATAGCTCAGGGGCACAGTGCCTGTCTGGCAAATGCAAGGTCTTGAGTTCAATCCCCTGGGTTCTGGGAAAAAAAAAATCACAAAAGTCATGCCTCAGCCACTCAAGTAGACTGGATGATAGGCATGTGCTACTATGCCTGTTTCAAAGTGACATTTTTCTTAGCCCTGTTTTACAGATGTGGAAACTGAAGAGCAGAGGCTATGAAAGAGGTAGAAGCAGAACATTTTGGCTGCAGATTGTAAGATCTTAAACATCTATACTTTGTCACCTCCTGTGATAGAACTAAGTAGAAAATTGGTAATGACCTCAGACATGCAAGCCAACCAGAGGGTGAAATTTTCTTTCCTTTATATCTCTGAGCTGGACTCATAGCTGAAGAGGAAATGACAGAAGCCTTAGCCGGTCACAGAAGAAGGTAGAATTTTACAACTAGCAGATTTTCACCAGAAAGAAAAACCAGCAAAAGGCTGAGCATAATGAGGAATTAATATGATCATAATGGGCACAATGAATTTAATACATAATACATGACATGTACTGAACTAAATGCTTTACATTTATTATCTTCTTAAAACCTCTAAGATAACTGCTTTTCCTCCACTATACAGAGAAGGAAATCAAGCATCATCAAGGTTAAGTACCAGGGCTAAGAGTCATCCAACTAGGAAGGAATAGAACTGAAAACTTATTTGAGGTTGCCTTACTCCAAGGACTGGGTCCCTGACCCACTTGCTACATGCTATGCCAGCAGAATGAGAAGGTTACAAGTCAGTGTGCTCCTCATTCTCCCACTCCACCCGAATTCAGTAAGAGTGATGGCTTAGCAAGGCCTGTGGAACCTGTGCCCCAGGAATCCCTGAAGAATATTTCCTATTGGCTTGCCAGAGTTTGAACAGACTGTGGTTAACTAATTCATGGCTGCTCTAATAAGCTTCTTTAAAACACCCAAGCCTAACTGTGAGAGCAAGTGGCCAGGATTATTCCAAGAGGCATCACTCCAGAAATTTAACTGTGGCTTCAGTTCTAATCAGCTCTTCCTTCAATGTTGTAAAAATCACTGTACAGTTTGATCCTTGTCTGGGCTGCTCACTATTTGTGTGAACTAGCGCAAATTGCTTGCAATTTTTAAATAGATTTTTAAAAGAAATGTATTTAGTGCAGGATCTACAGGGGCTCACTCTACAGATGGGACTCGTAGTGATCCTCTTGTTTTCAGCCTCCCAAGTGCTGGGGTTACAGGCACTCCCCACCACATCCAGTATCAGTTCTACAGCTCAGCATGCCCCAGTGGGCACGGCCGGCACACTGAAGATTGAACTCTGGTCCCTGGGACTGCCTAAGCAGGTGCTTTAATCCCCTGAGCTATCTGGCTGGCTGCTTGCATTTTTGAAAAGGTTATTCACCCTATCTGAAAACTGGTGTACAAAATGTGTTCCACAGAGTACTACAGAGTAGTGCAAGCAACATCACATTGTAAATGTGAAAGTATCAGGCACGCAGTAAATGCTTAGTGAAGTGAATCAAACAAAAGAAAATGGATTGAGGGGAAAAAATAGTGTTCTTGTTTCCAACTCTCCCCAACTGCCTAACTCCTCCTTCTCTGACCCCAAGTGATTGTTTGTGATTTGGGACTTTGGCATGAACCAATGATGTCTTTTTCACCTGGCATGCTTGGGCACTACCCTCATGTATAATCTGACTTAATGACAGAGACTCTCAGCCTTCAGTCTTCAGCTCATGTCTTCAAAATCTAGTTATGGCATGTTTAACTATCATATTGCCTTTAAAAACATAATGTACTATCATTTTTCTGATTAAAATTTTAATGAAAACTGACAAGAAAAATTCAGCAAGAAAAAAAAAAACCTTACTATGATCCAATAATCTTTACAAAAAATGTTGACAGATATATAGGTTCAAGTATTTTACATTGATGTATGCTCAGAAGTAGAGCCTAATCTTTTAAAGATTTCATCCTGGATCAGAAACTCAGCTCTAAGCAAATAGGCATCCAGGAATTTGTGTAAAAAGTACATACTCAAAGAAATATAGTGCGGACCCTCAGATACTGGATATTTGTGTGTTTGGGGCATGTATATCTATAGAATTTGTGAGTCTATAGAAAATTTTGGGTTGATTTATAGAAGAAAAGTGATGATCCATGCACAATGAAAAGATAATGGCTCATTTCTCAGGCAAATGGATAGCCTAGTCCATGGGAGAAAAACAAAGATGCAGTGTCTTTCCTCCCTCCTTCCCTCCCCCCCTCCTTCCTTCCCTCCCTCCCCTCCCTCCCTCCTTTCTTTCTTTCTTTTTTTCTTTCTTTCTTCTATCTCACCTAAAATGAGTTTTCTGACATTTTTTGCCCCAAAACATTCTTTTTTTTTTTTTTCCTTTTTTTTTTTTTTTT
>PVJA010008993.1:0-62302 GCA_004027025.1 Myocastor coypus
CTTTTGTATCTTCCAAGGTCAAATCCCCTCAGGAGTAACTTTGGAACCATGTACGGTGCTTTGTAGAACTGTTGTCAGTGTCAGCCATTTGGACAAGTTACAGCCATTGCTTGACCAATTTACTTTCTGTGAAAGCCTGAGAGAATATTTTTCTCTAGCTGACTCTCCTTAGATACACTATATTTCATTTATACCTTTCCTCTGAGGTCCCATAATCTCCTTGACCAGAAAATTTGTGATACCACTGAGTTATATGATGTTACAGCACAGGTTCTCTTATGTCCTGAGTCCTCACTGACCTTGAAGGGCTAGGGCCAAAATGTTGACTATCCTTGTAGCCCTTCTTTTTGTCTAATTTTTGGTCTATAAACTTATATTTGTAACCCTCCAGAAGAAAAGCTTAGTGATGCTATTACTGTATAACATAGGTACTTGAGCATAACATCACTGCGTTTCTGAATATGAAACATCTTAGACTTAACTTGGAATTGGTATTTTCTATCAACCATTGATATTCTAATAAGTCTCTATAGAATGTGATAAAAAGTTACACATGTTTACACAGACATATAGAAACCTAAGTACATACAAAATTGTAGCCGGTCAATCCTATGCTATTTTTCCTAGTTTCTTATTCTCATTTAATGCCCTTTTGTGTTTTCTTGTAAACAAACCATTTACTTGAGAGAGAGTATAGCAGCAACTGAAATTACATTAGGAGCAACACACATCTAAAAGGCCAGAACGACAGGTATTCCAAGCATATTTTACTGTTACACATTGCTATCCTCAGTGTCAAAAACATTTTGGAGGTTCCTAGGATCATTGTCTAATTCATCCTCTGTATATAAGTGCATGGCTTTGCCCCTGCCATGCTTCCTATCTTCTCTGCTTGGAGTCACTTCATTGTTTAACCCTTAAGTCCTTGATTTCCTTTCAGCTGTGTTAGGTCTCTCCATTTTTATTTTTTCTTTTGAGTTCTTACACTAGGGAAACTATAGGATATTTACACATGTAGGTCTGGTTTATTTCACTTAAAGTATATGTTCAAAATACATCCATTTATATATGAAGTCTTCTAGTTTATCAATTTTTATGTTTGAGTAATATTTCATTGTATAAAAATACCATATCTTTTTCAACCATTTTTCAGATGATGGGTATTTTGGTCATTTCCAAGATTTGGCTATCACAAATTGTGCTGTTATAAACATACATACACAGATATCACTATGGTATGATGTTTTCAGTTCCTCTGGTAAAATTCCCAGTAGAGTGATAGCTGGATTGAATGGGATTTCCAGGTCTAGTTTTTTTTTAAGGGGTCTCCACACTGGTTTTCATAATGGTTGCACCAGTCTGCATTCCTACCAGCAGTGGAGAAGGGTTACTTTTTTCCCACAGCCTCTCCAGTATTTGTTGTTGCTTGATTTCCGTATGAAAGCCACTCTTTCTGGGGTGAAATGGTATGTAAGTGTTGTTTTAATTTGCATTTCAGGAATGGCTAGGGAAGTGGAGCATTTCTTCCTGTATTTGTAAGCCTGTTGAATTTCTTTCTCTGAGTAGCGTGTGTTCATCTCAGATGCCCATTTCTAGATTTTTGAATTTTGGGACCCTAATGATTTTTAGTTCTTTATAAATTTGAGATAGAAGACCTTTGTCTGAATACTTACTAGCTAAACTATTTTAAAATGTGTAGGTTGTCTTTTCACTCTGTTGGTAATTTTTTTTGCGGCACAAAAATTGGGGGATGTCCCAGTTGTTGATTCTTTCAACTATTAAACATGCATTTTGATATTTGTCAAAATGGATTAAAGATATAAATGCCTTCAATTTTAGTTTGCTGATTTTCTTTAGTGTTATCACCTAGCCTGTCGAAATCATTAGCTGTTTTTTTTTTTTTTTTTTTTTTTTTTTTTTTTTTTTTTTTTTTTTTTTTTTTTTTTTTTTTTTTTTTTTTTTTTTTTTTTTTTTTTTTTTAACTATTATATTTTCTTTCGTAAAGTCTTAATTTTATTTTCCAGGCATCTTGTGTTAGTTTTCATTGCCTTTCACTCTGTACATTTTTTAGGACACAGCTCTTGATGTCTTCACATCATATATATATATATATATATATATATATATATATATATATATATATATATGATTGAATATGTTGTCATTAACCCATTGATTTCTTTGGCAGTCTAAGTGTGTTGGCTTTTGTTTCTTCTGACCTTTATTCTTAGGGGTGATTTTCCTTATCCAGTAGGTAACAATTATTTATTATCTTATATTTTACTTCATGTTATCATGGGAGCACATTTATGATGCTAAACAAAGCTTCTAAGCCATGTGAGAAAAGGATTCCGCATTTCCACGGAGGTCGGGGGGACACTGCAGAGCTGGGACCACTTTGGCTCCTCCCACGCCTGTGATCACGCAGGACTTGGGTCTGCTTAGAGGTGAAGTTGTTTTCTTGCACTCCTCCATCTGATGTTAGACTTTTCAACTTATTTCAACCTAAGATTTTAGCTCAAGGGCTTTTAATTCTGCTTAAGGCCTGAGGAGAGGTTTTCTTATTTGGAGGCGAACAGCATTATCAAAATTGCTTTGTGCAGAAGCCCTTAGTATTTTTGCTTGCTTTTCCAGAGGCTCTTTTCCAGAATCTAATCAGCTTCTTGCCAGCAGCTGGATGAATCATTGTCTAGAGCCTAAGATTCGTCTGGGATTATCAAGTTAGACTGATCAATATAGCTAGGCCAAAGGAGAATGCTTCAAAACACACAATTACCTTGGCATTTGATTTCTCAAAGTTAGTCGTTTGTACTTATTGCTTGCTATTTTGCAGACTTGGTATTGTATTAAAAAAACATTTAAAATGAACTCAGAGAACATCACGCTGGGAGAAATGAACGGGACAGGGAAAACACTGCGTGATCCCATTTCTGTTTGTAATGCCAAAGTTAAATGGATAGAAATGGCGAGGAGAGGAGTGGTTAGCAGGGGCCAGGTTGTGGGAAACATGAGGGATGTGGTAAGGGCTACGAACTTGGAGTTAGGAAGCAGATGAATCCTCAGAGCTCATGCACAGCGTGGGGGCCATGGCTAATAATAATGTTCTATGTACTTGAAATAAACTGTGAGAAGAGATGTGAAGTAATTTTATCACAGATGAATAAAGCAACTATATGGAACAGTGATTATGTTAGCTCCATTTTGGTAATCATTTCACGATGTATACAAATACCAAAATAACATGTGTACTGCACACACAGTTTTTATGTGTCTATTATACTCTAAGAAAATATTCCTTTTATAGAAGAAATGACTAGGTTGGCGGGGGGAGACTATGTAGCTTTTCTTAAATTTTCCCTTTTCCTTCTTCAACTATTCTTTGTGTGGTGGAACCAGGACCAACGGAAGAGCTGGTCCATTCAGAGGACTGAGTCCCAAGGTCAATCGGAAGTTGCTGTTTGTTGCAGTCTTTCCATTATCTAGTCACTACCCACTTAGATGTCATACTTCCACATGAATTAATTTAATTAGTATTTACAGAGAACCTACTACGAAGCGTGTACAATTTCACATTAGCAGGAAATGCGAAAGGGACAAAGTGACAGAAAATCCTCACACTTCGGCATCTTTCATTCTGTCGTAAACGTAGAAACAAGGAAAAGTAGTAATGTGCCACGTAACACAGGAAAGTAATACTGGAAGGAGACTAAAGAATGGCGCAAGTTGTGGCAATATTAGGTGGCATGATGGACTTACAGTAAGTATTATGAATATCATATAAACAAACTTTGGCATTCAGCAGACTACTGTATCACAGCAGAATCATTTCAGTAATGAGGTGAATAGATTGCTTAGGAGAGTTGGCATTTTGTGTAGAAACGTATCTAGTCCTCAGAGGTATGTTAGAATCTTAGCACTCAAAGCTTCAGAATACGAACTTGGAGATAGGGTCCTCACCAAATAAACAGGACAGGATGAGGCCATTAATGTGGATCCTAGTCCAAGGTGCCTAGTGTCCTTCTAGAAGGACAATGGTGAATGTAGTCACAACTCCACAGAAGGGATACCATGCGAAATATAGTCACGTTACGTCCAGTGAAGGAACTGCCCACACGTAGGCAGAACAGGATGCTACTAAACCTTGATCTCAGTCTTCTAGCTTCAACATGTGAGAGAATGCATTTCCTTTCATTAGCCTTTCTATTTGTGGTATTTTCTTACAGTAGCAAGTGAAGACATCTAGCTTTAATAATACCTAGGACAGTGGCAAGTGTGGAGTCAAGTTACTTATAACCTATTCTAAACAAGACATTTTCATTTAATGTTACAAAAATGTGATCCTTATTATGTACCAGGGACTGTTCTTATTTATTAATCAGTATATGTCCAAATAACAATCCTGTTATGTAGGTTTATTTATTATTCTCCTTTTAAAAATGTGTCATTATCATATGGCATGTAATGTTCTTCCCAAGAGAAAGAAAATATTCAAACAAGTGCTGTATAAAAGGATGGAGATTTCTAGGCCTCAGTGAGAGATTCTTTTAGGATTGCCTGGTGCACATTTATGTGCACGTAGCTTTAAAACTCATTCTTGTGGGCAACAGTGAAAGACAGGCGCAAGTTGCTCAACACAGGTACCTATGTCCTAATAGCGTCTTCGCACTTTCTAAGCAGAGAACTTGGAAACCCCATGTAACTTCTTTCATTCTCTATCCTCATGTGTGTTCTTCCTAACTATGTTCTGATAAAATTAAATTAGAGGATAAATTTAAAAATAAAGTAAACAGCAAAAAAGAATAAAGTCTCTGATTTGCAGTATGCCCTAGAAGTTTTCAGTTTCAGAGGGATTATCCTTTCACTACCCCCCAAACAGTGTGTTGACTTATGCATGAAAATCTACATCTAAGAGGTCATTTAAATTATTTATAGCAATTTGAAAGACTTTGAAGCTATCTGACTGGAATGCAAGATATTCATGTCATTCAAGTTCAAAAGAATAAAAGTTGCTATCAAGCTATAATTCATGGCGATTAATGTTGGATGAGCATTAAACCAATCACGTATCCATCTTTTAGGCAAAAGTTTTGATCCAGACATGTGGATTGAGATACAGATTGATCTCAGACCACTGCCTTTAACGTAGGGCATGGAACATTCAAGCAAGAATATTTAAGAGGCCAATGTGACAATAGCCCAGCTCAGTCCATCAGGAAAGAATCATGATGGATTCTTTTTTCCAAGAGACTTGTAAATGTCCTTCACTTTTTAAAACTATGAAGAGATGGCAAGGTTATATTTTATTATAGCATTTGTATTCATCAAGGCACGCAAGGATAACCATCTTCAAATTTCTCTCCTTAACACAGTTGGTGTTGACTTCTTACACTGAACATAGATCTCAGGCAGGCTGAAATCATTCCTGAGCAGCTCTGTTATTAGGCAGACTGCTGTAAGACAGTCTCCTGTCTTGGGATGTTATTAACTTTGATAGTTGGCCTCCATGGTTCCTGAGGAGACAGTGGGGATGCAGTCACCTGGCAGAGCTCGTGCTCTGACAATCATACCTCAGTCACATGGTTTAACTTCATTAGATCCTTCTCAGTGCTTTGATTTTTGCTATAATCAGATTGGACTTTCTCTTGTCCCTCTGGACCTACAGTTTCTCACCCATCTTGGCTTGCTGCCTCCCTTCAAAAGCTCATGTGCTTCTCATAGTGCCCGCCACTACGTAGTGTTTCTTTGGTCAAATAATCTTGTCAGACTTTGTGTGCATTGTCACGTTCACAGGAGTGTCTAGTAAAACACATTCTGATGATATCTGCTTAAGACATTTTGCCAACACAAAGCCAACTTTCATCATCATATTATGATTTGCGTGGCGCTTAGTATGTCTTGTGAATTTTTTTAATCGATGAAGCAAAACAGAAATCCCTTTATAGGCTTTAAAAATATTTTTCTCTATTGGAAACACTGCAGTGAATAATGGATGGTTTTTAAACTCATTCTGTGCCTATTTTATATCACTTCTTAAACTATGTCTTTATACATTCTTTAAGACTATTCTAATATCATGTCCTGTGGTTACATCATATACCAACTGAGTAATCATTATCATTGTCATAATGCTTAACCATAGCAGCAACCACAACTTGTAAGGAATTATTGAATGCATATGTATATTATTGCTCGGCTATGCTTTTAATATGTGTAATCTTGTAACACTTTATTCCAATGTTACTGTGCTAGAATTATCTTTATCCCAATGTCACAGATGTGATCTTTAAGGCCCAGAGAGGTGATGTGGTATACCCATAGTTTCTCTCCTAGCAAACAGTGGAATTAAGTTTTACTTTATTTTATTTTTTATATTATGGCCGGCTCAGCCTGCCCTGAGGGTAGGGCTGGCACAGCATGTGGTGCCTGGGATCGAACCTTGGTCCCTGCGGTTGCCTACGCTTGCTTAAGAAGATGCTTTAAACCGCTGAGCCATCTTGCTGGCCCCTGGAATTAAGTTTTAAACTCACACCATTTATATTTTGAGAGTTGTTATTTCTGGCTGTACAGAGGCCTCCCCACCTTGACCACTGTTAGCTATGTTGACTCATTCTACCTTCCCTGGTTTCAGCTTCCCACTAATAGTGATTTCAATCTTCTGTTCCATCAACATTGGAAAGGCAAAACGAAAGCGTACATGAAAACACTTTGAAAATTCTAACATGCTGTGCATGCCCAAAGGCTGATTAAGAATTATAAGCTTGGGCCAGGGGGATACCTCAGTAGAATAAGCAACTGCCTGGCAAGTGCAAGGCCCTGAGTATAATGCATGATACTGAAAAAAATCAATAAATAAAAAGAAAGAAAGAAAGAAAGAAAGAAAAAAAGAAAGAAAGAAAGAATTATAGGCTGGGTGTGGTGATGCATGCTTGTGATCAAGTTATCCAGGGGCCTGAGGGAGGAACATTGCCAGTACAAGTGCAGCCTAAACAACTTAGAAAGACTGCTTCAGTATAAAGTAAAAAGAGCTGGCTGTATAGGTATAGGTCAGTAGTGGAGTACTTGCCTAGATTATACAAGACACTGGGTTCAATCCCCAGTGCCCAAATATAAAAATGTTTATTAGTTGGTCGTGCATAGGCTTTTGCTGTGAAACAGAACTTTGCCTGATGTTAACGATATGTCCAGACAACTCAAAACTTCTTGTTTTTTTCTTTTTAGTTAATTGAACTCGATTGGTACATTTTAGGCATACATAATGCTCTCATACATTGTAAGGAATTTGTTTTTGTAAATGATATAACCTAACGCTTTCCCCCACACCCCCTCCCCTCCCTTCAACCCCTCTTCCCTACCCTATTTATTTATAAAAGCTTTTCCAGTTTTTCCTTCTTTTTTTTTTTTTTCTCTTCCCTTTCCTTCTCCTCCTCCCTAGTTGATAGAAAATGTTCAAATAGGAGGAGGAACTAGGGAGTACATATTGAATAACAAAATAATTACAGGAATCTTTTAAACAGGGAGGAAAATCATTCATAAGTTGATAAAACAAGTATAGTCAAAAAATTTGTTGAAATAGCGCGGTAATTTACCTTTGATCAGCATAGTTATAAGCTATTTGATGGACCTGCTCACATTCTAGCTCTGAGACACCACCTTATGGTGCCTTCTACTCTATTTTATTTGAACCATTTATGACAGTAGGGAAAGTGGTGTAGCAGTGTGGATGCTGGGTTTTTGTGTGTGCAAGCCCTTGCCTGTTGCCAATTGGACGGTGACCCAGTCTGCGCTGTCGTGTCTGTTGTCTCCGTTACCCTTGCTGGACAGACGCTTTTTGAGACAGTGCTTCTCCAGTAGGGCTTATACGCACAACCACGTGTAGATCATGCGGAAATAAATCACCGTGAGCCCAGCAACACGGGCTTCTGAGTCAGCTCCAAGGCAGCACAGAACCTAACGCAGAACAATAACATTTACTGAAGGCTAATTGTGCAGGTACCGTGGTCCATGTGCTGTACAAGCCCATCTGCGTTTGCGTTGCAGTTGTTTAAGATAAATGCTGTTGTCATCCCCTGTAGGGCAGGCTCAAAGGTCTTAACCGTCCATTCTCTGCTGCTTGCATGTCTTTATGACTGTACTTTTGTTGCAAATATTCTGTATTCTGAATCTGACCCTCCCCTACCTACAGTTTAGGAGATTTAAAGTTAGTGTTGGCTTTCAGTCACTGAACATTTTGAGAACCTAAGGTGGAGAAATTTTTAGATACTAGAGATAAATGCAGTCTTTTTTTGGGAATGGATATTCAACTCAGGAAACTCAGTGGACCTGATCAATTTCTCGTGCTTTACTTGTTTGTTTTGATATGTAGGTAGTTGTTAGTTTTGCTTGTTTGTTTGTTTTTGTTTTTCAGTTCCTTCCTTTTCTTTTTTGGGGGCTATCTGGAATCATACTCAGAACCTTGTGCTTACTAGGCAGACACTTATGCTTCTGAGCTATATTCTTGTTCTATTTATTTATTTATTTATTTATTTATTTGAGATCGGGGTTCAAACTCATGACGTTGCACTTGCCAGGCAGGCACTTGTGCCACAGAGCTATCTCTCCAGCCCCTCTTGTCCTATTTTTACTGTTTTAATGTATTTCTTTTTCCTTTTTTTGAATTGTTTTGGAGGAGTGCTTTTCGTCGTCTCCTCTACCTCCTCAGAGACCCCTGATGCTGATGCTATGGAGATATATATATATATATATATATAATTTTATTTTATTTTATTTTTTTGTCTTTTTTAGACAGGGTCTCGCTATGCAGTTGAGGCTGGCCTTGAGCTCACTTTTGTAGCCCAGGCTGGTCTCGAACTCACATTGATCCTCCTGCCTCAGCCTCCCAAGTGCTGGGATTACAGGCGTGCGCCACCACGCCCAGCGGAGATATGTTTTATGAGGACCTAGCTATGCCAAAGCTGACGGGCCTCTCATCTCTCTGCAACCTTTTCTCTCTTCTCTCCCTCCCTCTCTCTTCCCATCCCTAGTAAGATTTGCTCTATTATTCTATTAGAACGTGCCTTCTACTCTATACCTTTCCTAATTCTGCTCCTCCTTCCTCCTTCCTGCCTCTGTGCCTGCTTCCTTGCTGAGCTAGAACACGTCTAAGCACCTAGAGGGTTGGTGCCATGACTGTTTTAAATTTGTCTATTTTAAGTACTGAACAAAATTCACAGAAATAATTTTTCAAATTTCTGTATAATATCTTTAAATATAAAAATCTCTGTACTACAAGTGTCAATTCATTTTAATAATAATACACAAGCAAATGAAATGTATTTCCTATCTTAGATTATGGACCGAATAAATATTGGAGTTACAGATCTTACTTTGGAGTTATGCTACTTTATATACAAGTGAGTAGTCAATGGGATGATATGAAGTAAAGTTTCAAATTTATAACTTATAATTAGTTTTTTAGTCCCACTATCCATATTTATATCATCATAAGAATTTGTTTTGAATGAATAATCTTTTTTTGTGAATATTTTGTTGAAAATTAGGTTTTATATCTTATTACAGTAGCCATGGTATGTGCCCTGGCCTAAGCTGTTGCCTACTAGCCCATTAGAAAGTTCCATCTGCATTCTAATTTCCTTAATTCTGCTTGTCCATCTGTCAAGATTTCCAGTACGTAACAATGAGTTTCGACAATCTGGCTCTTTACAGAAATGCTACATATTTCTTTTAAACAAGTAATACAGTTTAGACAAAAAATGACAAAATATTCTTTTTTGTTACTAAGTAACAACTTAAACAGCCACCCTTGATATGTACTCTACTGCTCATTCACAGGATAAACAAAGGAGAGAAAAAATTTATAAATTTACATACATACACAGACATCATCACAAAATTGTAATAATTGAAGTTTTTCTTCTTTTAGACATTCAGGGCCTAGTATTCTTGTGTTAAACTTGCTGGGACACAGCAGTCAGTAAGATTTTATTGGGTTTTTGTTTGTTTGTTAGTTTTTTTCTGTATCTAGCGCAGGGTCTACAGGGCCTCACTACATAGATGGGATTTATAGTGATTCTCCCTCCCAGGCTGTCACCGCCACACCCTGTCTCAGTTGCCATCTCTACGTGCTTAAGGGACAGGGCTGGCACAACACACCAGGAATCAAACTCCGGCCACTGCTCTCTGCCTAAGCAGGAACTTCAGTCCACTTAGCTATTAGGCCAGCTCTCGGTCAGTAAGATTTTAGTCAACAAAAATTTCTCTATTACTCTCAGGAGGTTTCATTTATATTTATGTGACAATATGTTAGTGCTTTTTCTATATCATTTTTGTGTTTCCTTGCAAAAACTGTAGTGTCTCATGTCTTTGCAGAATATTTTGCAGAGTATATGTAATCTTTTGTAAACCAGATGTTTACACTTCCAATCCCAATCACCACGCAATATGTGGATGTCAGTCTGGTGACAAAAGTGCCCCCAAAGCACAGCGTAACTGCAGGCAACAAAACAGGGAAGACAGTCAGCTCTGGGCCTTTTAACGTTTGTAACTTGCTAATTTCCTGAATGTACTGGAAAATAAAATCATTTGTATCCTTTGGGGCAAAAACCAATCTTTGCATATGCAACATATTAAAAGCTACATATCAATTTATTACTTCCCCACACAGGGTGAGACTTAATGCATCTTAAGTAAAAAGTGAATAAATATAAGCAAAACAAACATTTTACGCTTGGAAAGTTTGCACCCAAGCATGCTAACGCGTTTAGTGATGTACTTCCTTGCACCATAAAGCCCAAACCTATTCCATTTAAATAGAAGATGAATTTTGTTATGATTTAAAAAGAAGCAGCATCTCATCGTGGAAGAGCAAATAAATAGTCTTGGTTATGTTGGCCCCTGGCTCAGCTACCAAGGCAGCATACAGATCCATTATTAGAATGAGTTTCTGAGAATAGAATAGAAAGGAAATGAAGTTAAACACAAGCGCATACAAAAATAAGACATAGAAAGATAAAACGTGTGAGAAGCTGTGTTTTTTGGTTGATTTTTAAAATAAAAATATGAACTTTCTTTTTCATCTTACATTTGAACAAAGGCAAAATTTCAACCTACAATAAATAGTTCCTTAGTTAGCCCTATATTTTACTTCCTATCCACAATAAATTTTATTATTTAACCCAGTAAAAAGAGAAAGATTATTTGATTAGCTTTGTATACAGCCTAACAACACAAAGTTAAAGATATTACACATAAATATAGCTAAAACCAATGAATGAGTATGTGAATGAGTAGCTGTCATCCATGCAGATAGGAACTTGGCGTCTGAAATTGTCTGTTGCCCTATCTGTTTCAAAACATAGCATTTCTTTGGCTCATTATAGTCTAAGAAAGAAAACAACCAGAAAAATGATTTTGCGAATTACTTGAAGATAAGCATGAATTGCAAAAAGGAAATAAAAATCATCTGTATTGCTTGTATTTACCTACTTATTTGTTTTTCTGATTCAGATTATGTCTCTTAATGTCTTTAATTTATGCTGTTGTATTAATGACAGGATTTCCTTCTTCTAGAAGCTGAATGGCATTCCATTTCATTGTGTACAAATGACACTTTTCCCCCCTGTATTTAGGACAGGGTCTGAGGGTCTACGTAGATTGGACTCATAGTGATTCTCCTGTTTTCAGCTTCCCAAGGGCTGAGATTACAGGCACATGCCCCCAATCCTAGTCTTAGTCGCTATTTCAGTGCACCCTACAGGCGGGGCTGACACGGCATGCCAGGGATCAAACCCCGGCTGCCGTGTTCTGCCCAAACAGGCGCTTTAGTCCACTGAGCTATCAGGCCAGCCCCAAATAGCACTTTTATTGTGTTTCCATATTACATCTATTCTTTCATGCCTAGATGAGCACTGAGCTTAATCACTTATTTTGGTTGTCATAAATAAGTGATTCCAATCAACACAGGGATGTAAGGAAAACTTCATCGTGGTGTTTCCCTTACTTCTAGACACATACCAAATAATGAGGTTCATGGGTCATGTTGTACATGGACTTTTGATTATTTGGGGAACCTCCTCTATACTACTGCAGCTCTGCTAACGTTCAAACTGACAAGCATCGTGCAAGAGCTCCCTTTTCCCCAGGTCCTTACCAACACTTGTCATCTTCCATTTTTTTTTTTATTATAGATGCTCTACAGTGTGTAAAGTAGTACCTCACTGGGGCTTTCATTAGCATTTTCCTGATGGTTAATGATCTGCAGGTTTTCATAGTTAGTTATTAAGTCAGGATCAGTGCAGATTCAGAGAAATGCATTGCTAGGTGATTCACTGCTGATTGAACATGGCACAGTGCACTTGCGCGGACTAGAATGGCTGTCTTACTAGCTGGTATAATCTTGAGGGCCTGCTGTGGTATGTGTGGCTCTTTGCTGGCCATGGCATCGTTCTGAGATGCATACCTAGACCTCCTGGTCACGTGCATGTCTTCCTCTGGGAAAGTTTTAGGCCATTTGCCTACTTAATTGCTAGTGATTTTTCTATGCTCTTCAGTTCAGTTCTTTATATATTTTATTAATTCATTTTATGTATTTAGTACAGGGTATACAGGGCCTCACTACACAGATCAGACTCGTAGTGATCCTCCTGTTTTCAGCTTCCCAAGCGCTGGGATTACGGGCACACACCACCATGCCCAGTCTCAATCACGTCTTAGCACACCCCTGGCGTGGGGCTGGCATGGCATGCCAGGGACTGAATTCTGGCCCCGGCACTCAGACAAAGCAGGCACTTTAGTCCCCTGAGCTACCTGGCCAGCCATATATTTTATTAATTCTTATCAAGTGTCTGATTTGTAAACATTTCATGCCATTCTATATATTGTCTTCTAATTCTATTGATTGTTTTATTTGTTATAGAGATGTTACTTTCATGTAATCTCACTTGTTTATATTTTGATTCTGTTTTTGGTAGTTTTAGGGTTGTATCCAAAACATTGTCACTTGCACCATCACCAAGGAACTTTCATATTGTGTTTTCTGATAGTTTCGGGCTTTCTTATTCTTCATAAGTATTTAATGCACTTTGTGCTGATGTTTCATGATATGGGGTAAGGGCCTAGTAAAATTCTTGTGCATGTGGGGTATCCAGTTTTTCCATCATCCTTTCTTAAAGAGATTATAATTTTCCTATTCTGTGTTCCTTGATTTTTTTTATATGTGGACATATTTCCAGGATCCACACTTGCTTTTGTTAGTCTCTTTGTCTGTTAATATGACTGTATCATCCTGTTATGCTTATGTCAGCTATGAAGTAAATTTTTGAGGATCAAAGCTATGATGCTTGATCTATATACTTTATATTATGATTTCTTTATATTTTATATTATACTTTATATTATGATTTCTTTATATTATATATTATACTTTATATTATGATTTCTTTTGTTACTTGTCTGTTTTTTCCATGGTAGGATACTAACTGTGTGATAAGTTCTCCATTTCTATTAAAAATTCTATTGTAATTTTGATAGATTGCACTGAATATGTAAATCATTTGGATAATGATTTTAAATCCATGAACGTAATCTAGATATCCTTTTGATTCTTCTTAAATATTTGTCATGAATGCTTTATAATTTCTGTATATAGGTCATTCTCTTCCTTGGATAAAGTGATAACTAATAATTTTCCCCTCTTTTTTAACCTTTATTACTATTTTCTTTGATGTTATTTTAAGTGAGATTAGTTCTTTGGCTTTTTGGGGGATAGTTTCTATTAGTTTAGTGTACAGAAAAGTTCCTTATTTTCACAGATTGATTTTTGTTTTGCTAATTTATTTTATTTTATTTTTTTGCAGTACCAGCCATTGAACTCAGGACTCTCAGCTTGCCAGGCAAGCACTTATTGTACTGAGCTATCTCCCTGGCCCATTTCATTTTGCTACTTTAAAGAATTTTTTTTTTTAATATTTTATTTATTTATTTATTTTCTTGTTTCAGAACCTTTGTTTGTTTATTCACTCATTTCCATGGCCGGCTCAGCCTGCCCAGAGGGCAGGGCTGGCGCAGCATGTGGTGTCGGGGATCGAACTACGGTCCCTGCAGCCGCCCAAGCCTTCCCAAGCAGGTGCTTTAGACCACTGAGCCATCCCACCGGGTCCTACTTTAAAGAATTTAATAGATTTTTGGGAGAATATTGAGTTCTGGAGGTGTTTTTTTTTTTTTTTTTTTTTTTTTTTTTGGTGCTATTAGTAACTGAACACAAAGCCTTTGCATTAGGTTATTTCTCTAGCCCTTTAGAAAATCTTTTCTTTTTCTATTTAACATAGCATTTATAAGGTCTTACTCTGCAGATCATACTCATGGTGATTCCCCTGTTTTCAACCTCCCAAGCTCTGGAGTTATAGGTGCATGCCATTATGCCCAGTTTAAACTGCCATCTCAATTTGCTCCAGGAGAAAGGAAGGCACGTCATGCTGGGGATCTAACCTCTGTCCCTGTGTCTGCCTAAGCAGGTGTTTTAATCCGCTGAGCTATGCATTGCGCAATTTTGTTTTGTTTTAATATTTTGAGATGGGGCATTGTTAAGTAACCCAGCTGGACTCTGACTTGTGACCCCCTTGCTTTGGCCTCCCAGAGCTGGACTGTAGGCATATGCCCCCATGCCTAGCTGCATTTTAGTTTTCTTTGTAAAGAATCCTTGAGTTCTGCAAAGTGAACCAAAGATTAAAACTACTCAAAAATAATTGTGATGATCTACATATGTGTTGCACATATATAGTCTTGTGTCTTTCATGGTTCCCTAAATTTTACAGTGTAAGAACAATTAAAGACCATTTACATTTTTGGGTAAGTGTAAGTAGTCTTGAGATTATTTAAATTATATGTTGTTAGTCATTGTTTCTGTACATAATTCCCAACACTCACAACTTTAAGGCTTAGTATGGTTCACATTTTAATGAGATATAGTCCATGATCTGTTGACACCATGGGAAAAACATTGTGAAGGAAGAGTATGTAGAACAGTGCTGCTTGAGCTCACGGTGGACAGGAAGTAGAACATGCGAACAGTGCTTGAAAGAAATGTCTGAGGAGATGTATAATGAGAGGCCACATGGAGTAGGTCCGTGCATCCATGATGCGTGGGCACACCCAGAAGCACACTTTTATAACCTAGACATTACTTAATCCAATGAAGCTGACAAATCAGTATTAATCTGCTGTTTGCTAACTTCATACCCAAACAAATTCCCAGAAAATATGCATAATCTTCCTTTTTTTTTTTTTTTTTTTGTGGGACCAGGGTTCGAACTCATGACCTTGCACTTGCCCAGCAGGCACTTGTGCCTCGGAGCTATCTCCCCAGCCCCCAATCTTCCAAGTAAAGACAATAGAAGGTTATAATTCCACCCCAAATACTACAACTATTTTGTATACAACTAGGAATGCAATAATCTCTTCCTCAAAGTCTTAAAAGCTCTAGCATTTTTTTGAACATGCAAATCAAAATATCTTCCATCATTCTGGGTAAACTGTTCAATGGCCAGCTCTATAAAAATCAATATAAATCACATAATCAGAAAATTCCCATTCCAAAGTGGGTATATAGAAGGATTGAAAACCATGAGACTAAATCAAGATGAAAATCCATCAGGAAAAACATTAAACCCTTTGATTCCATTTCTGGCATCTGGGGCACATAAAACATGGTTTCAAGGGGCTTAAGCAGCATCACACCTATGTTGTTCTTGGTTGTAGCTCATGTGGCTTCCCTGTTTTGGTTTCTTTTTTTCCTTTATGTATTGGTACAGGTTCAGTGCACCCCAGGGGTGGGTAGCATGGCTTTTTCCTTTTGCTCTTTCTTGACATAAAACTTTCTTCCATAGATGTCCTACATGTCTGACTCCCTGAAGCTTTTACTCTAACTCGACTTCATTTAAACAGCTGTATGCACTGTGCTGTCGGAGACTCCTTACCTTTTCCGGAAAACTTTCCTCTCTAATCTAGGTGGAAGCTTTTCTGACCTCACAACTCTTGCATTCTGCATGCCAGCAAAACCATTATCATGAGGACAATGCCAAGGTCTGCATTCCCTTGCAACAAATCTACAGTGTCCTCTGAGATCCTAGATGGCTGCAAATGGTAAAATAAGGCTCGTGGAAACAGTTCCCTGGAAGGCACTTTACAAACAGGAGTGCCAGAGAGTCTCTTCTCAAAAATGCCTGCCACTGAGTGAGGCCTTGATGATCTCTGAAATTCCCTCACATCTTTCTTGTTGTTCTGATGTGAACACTGACTTTTCGAAAGTGCTAATCTTTTCAGCAACCAAACTGGAGCAAATTTCCCACACATTTCCTTTCTGTCCACCTGCAAAAATTTCCAAATCATTCCACTTGATTTTTCGCACTTGTTTTTCACTGTAAATATGGCTGAAAGCCACCCGCAATATGTGTGCCACAGTCTCAACCTTGAGCGGCTTTGGAATTTCTTCTACCAGATTAATTTGTCCATTACCTTTATCCTAGTCTCATCCAAAGTCTTGGGACATGGGGAAAACGTAAACAAGGTTCTACCAGAGTGTGGTACAGATGGGCTCTAGTCCAAATGCCAATGATGTTTAGGCAAGAAATCCTGTCTACCTCTTGTACTCTGAACAAGTATGACGAAGACAGCATTATGCAGTGTATTAATTATTGTAAACTAAATTAAAAATAAATAAATCTGTTGTTTATATCTAACTTTCAGAAACCTAATAATGATAATTTTAAAATAGATTTACATTTAACATACTTGAGATGCATAGTTTACAAACTTTGAGTGAACTTTATATATTTATATTTTCCATTTATTATTTTTCTTTAAGTACCAGTTCAATGTTGGTCTCTTCTCTGAGACTCACAGTATGAATGTGAAATATTTTTGTATCGTTGTATAGGCCCTGAGGCCATTTTTTTCAGTCTATTTTTCCTTTGTTCTTCAGCATAGTACATTTCTTCGAGCTATTCTGAAATTTATGAATGCTATCCTTTTTCATCTCTGCTATCTTTAGTCCATCCAACAAGATTTCTGACTTGGTTGCTAAATTTTTTAAGCTCTATAATTTATATTTGGCTATTTTATGTCTTATTGCTTTTGTCAGAGCTTCTTGTTTTTTCATTCAGAATCTCCACTTGTTTGTTGAAATGTTTTATGATGTTTCTTTTAAAAATTTGACAGATATTCCAACATCAGATTCAATCTATAGCTGGCATCAGTTGTCTTTGTTTTCTCATTGAAGTAGTGTTTTTTTGGAGCCTTTATTGTGAGGGAATAATTTCTTATTAGGCACTGGATAGTTTACTGTTATGTTCTTTAGTTGCTTTTGAATACGAATATGGCATTACTCTGTTTAGGTTAGCACACAGGTTCAGGCCCACCTTTGTGAGTTGTGGCTACAGCGATTGCAGTTTTCAGAGCATACGTGATGCTCTTCTCTTATTGTCATACTCCACTCCTCTGTTCTGCGACTTGTCCTTGATCATGCTGCTTGAAGATGCAGGATGATCTTATCCACAGCGGCCGCCTTGGGAGCTGTATTTTTTAGCACATACGAAGAGTACCCCTGACTGCGTACTTGTAGCACGATTCCTTCTGATGGTGTCTTTAGCTCTGCTTTAGCTATGCTGTGTGTCTTTAGCTATGCTGGTGTCTGTCTTAGTTACTTTTTACTCGTTTCTGGGACAAATACCCGACACTCAAAATGAAAGAAAGAAAGGTTTATTTAGCTCGCAGTTTGTGGAGGTTTCAGTCCATGTTTGGCTGGCCCAAGGCTGAGTGGAACAGGGCAGAGAGCATCTAGTTCATGGCGGTGGAACAGCCACAAAATGGTGGCAGAGGTAGCCAATCAAACAGGGCAGCAGAGCAACAACAGTGGCTCTAGCCTGTCTCTCTGTGTCTCTTTATATTCCTATCAGGCTCTCTGCCTTAGGTTATCAGCCCTAGACCACACCCATAGTCCCAGCCCTACTCAGACCAATAATCCCATTGGTACTAAAACACATAATCCCAGTGACTCATGAGTCAAGTCTCAATCTATAGAAGTCCCCGCCCAACGACTACATGAAGCTTTGCGGGGACAACTAGACATAAACCATAACAGTGTCTCTAGCTATGCTTTAGCTGCGCTGTATGTTTTTAGCTATGCTGGTGTCTTTAGCTGTGCTATCTAAGGGATGGGTGAATAGAAAATGTAGAAATTAGAGAAACAGTCTTGGGTATGTAAAAATCAAAGATTCTCATTTGGGTATTTCAGGTGCCCTACTTGTGTGCATTAGAGCAAGTTACTTATAAGTAGTGTTGATTTCTGAGAGTACATGCTTTTTATAGAAACCTTTTAATTCTCAGAGATGCAGGCATATGTTATTTTGTTTTTCTTTTCATAAATAATATATCAGATGTGGCAGAAACCTGGAAGACTGAAGGAAATATCTAGAAGTGACAATTTTACTGAACTGAATTGAGATAAATACACAAAAAGTTAAAACATCTCTATCTGAAGCAACAGTTTCTCGTTTCAGCTGCCTCTTTGGAACCCTATTCTATACTTTATAAAATATTTGGCTCTCCCTTTAAACTTTAAGATAAAATTTAACATTAATACTTTAAATGATGAGAGTGTAATTATATGTGTCTTCCTTGGTCATTCATATCTGAACAGTGGAAAACTGTATATCATTAGTAGCACTGCTTCCCCAAAAGATGTATTGGGCATATATAAAACAAACAAGAAATACGGTACAGGGCAATTACTTCCTTTGTATTTCAACAATATTTTGTGGTATTTTGAGAACCCCTCTTGGTGGGAGAAGTGAGAATGCCTTCATCCAATTCTACATCTATATGTGTTTGATTCCTCATTAAGCTATTGTATTTTGATTATTTATTTATTTATTTATTCACTTATTCATTTCTATATTTAGGACAGGGTCTACAGAGTCTAAAGGGTCTTACTACATATATCAGACTTGTAGTGACTCTTGTTTTCAGCCTCCCAAGTGCTGGGATTACAGGTGCACACCACCACACCCAGTCTCAGTGACTGTCTCAGTGTACCCCAGAGATGGGGCTGGCATGCCACACTGGGAACTGAACCCTGGCCATTGCTACTGTGGTATTTTTAGAAAGCTGAGCCATACTTTATTGTCTTATACTGATCATTCAGTGTCTTCTTTAGAAGCACTTAGTACTTCTGGCAAGATGTCCTACTCCTGGATCAGCTGGGTGGGTCTCATCTCCAGCTTCTCTGCAGGGAGTTCTGTCACAGTTTTCCACACTGGGCCTGTGTGATGGATGAAGTTCCACTCACATGCCAGCCTTGGTGCTGAGTGTAATGATTTTTTTTTTTTTTTGCGGGCCTGGGTGGTCTCACTCGCACACTGGCCTGGTTGTTGGGTGGAATGAGTTTCTAGTGAACCTCAGGGCAGCAGAGAAATTCTATAAATAGAAAATAGTTAACATACTCATCAGTGTATAATGAGAGAATTTGAATAAAAGGATAAACTATGAAAACAAAACCTTTACATAAGCCAAAAGTGAGCATTTTTATTTCATAAAAAGTATTCTATCTGACAGAGATTCATTGCCTTAAAGTTTTTATTAGTGTGTTTATAATACAAATGACTAAGTTGTTGTGTCATATTGATACTTACACACGTCACATCTTCTTCCTTATGCCTTCTCTTCTGCTCTCCTCCCCTCATCCCTGCTCACCCCAACCTCCCCTTTTTATCTCCATAAAGTCTATCATCTATTCCTTATCATCTGTCTCTTATTTTGCTCTTTAAATTATTTACGTTTTATGCATCTCACTTAAAAGAAACCATGCAGTACTTAATTTTCTATATCTGAGTTGCTTCCCTTAGTTATATGGACTCGGAGTGCTTCCATTTTCCTACGAATGCCTCATGTTCATCATTCTTTCTGACCGTGTATTAGTTCATTGTGTATATTTGCATTCCTTTCTTTATCCATTCATCTGATGGTGGGCTGGTAGGACTGTTCCTTATTTAGCTATTTCAGTCTGTGTGCTTCTGGCTGGATAAGGCGCATCTCCTGTAGGCAACATACGGATGTATTTTATTCTATGTCCCCACCTGCCAGTCTGTATCTCTTCAGTGGGAAGTTACCCCAGTGGCATTGACAGTTACTACTGTAAGATATTTACTGAGCCCTGGTATTGAATTATTTTTCAGGGCTGCTTCCTTTTTTTTTTTTTTTCTCTTTCCTTTACTTTGCTACTTAGAAATAAACTTCCCTTAAAGAATGGTGGCCCCTCTGTCTTTAGGATTCCTTCACGCATTCTCTACAGTGCTGATTTAATGCTCATGTGTTTCTTTAGGACTTTTTTTTGGGGGGGGTTATGTAATGTTTTTACTTGTACATCAATTTCGTAGGCACGTTTTGCAGGATATAGAACTCTGAGCTGACAACAGTTTTTGTGTAGGGCTTGTAAAAGTTCAGGTTAGCTCTTGCTCTCTAAAATTTGTAATGAAAAATTCGTTATGATTCTGATAAACTTGTGTTCATAGGTTAGTGACCTCTGTTCTCTAACTGCTTTTAGTATTTGCTCCATTAACTGAATTGCCGGAGTTTTGATTAAGATATGTTGTACCGAAGCTCTTATCTGGTGGTGGTTAATTGGAGTTCTGAATGCCTCTTATACTTGAATATTAAGTTGTTTCCCTAGATTAGAAATTTTTTCTGCTATGATTTTAGTCAACATATATTTTATAATTTGAAATTGGTGTTTTATTTTGCTTCATAAAAGACATCTAAATACTGTACAATATGACCTATAACTACCATGTACACACTAAGGTTCTTTTTCTTTTTTTTTTTTTGGTGGGACTGGGGTTTGAACTCATGACCTTGCACTTGCACTTTCCAGGCAGACACTTGTGCTACAGAGCTATCTACCCAGCCCCGTCTAATGTTCATATACTGAAAAGAATTACCACATAATTAAAGACAACAAAAGAAATTTGAAAATCATATTTCAAATACACAGTTTTAAAATTGAGATGTAGCTGGTAAGTAGATGATGAAAGAAAATGAAAAGATAATGGTTTTATTTTATTTATAATTAATATTCACATTCCAGGGCTGGCCGATTAGCTCAGTGAATTAAAGCACCTGCAAGCAGGCACAAGGACTGTACTTTCAATTCCCCTGCTAGCAGTGCCGACCCCGACCTTGGAGTGTGCTGATGAGACTCTGAGACTGGTAGTGAGAACCTAAACACCCTGATGACCCTTTCCTAAAATGGAAAAAAAAGTATCCACATTGCAAACCCTATGTTACATGCCCAAGGAAGTTTTGCTTTTGAAAGGAACTCTCTGTGGACAAGTTGTGAGTATAAGTTTTATACGCTTTTAGTTCCATTCTGAGTTTTCCTTTATTCCTACGTTTCTGTGTGGCTGTTTCCCCAGTCATCTTGCATTTCCTGGATCCTTCTTGCACGATGCCCTGTGGTCTTTAGTGTAGCACTGAGCTGACGATCTATGCTACCCATGCTGTCATCAATTCGAACACTCTGTCCTCACACTGGTCAAATCTGCCATTTGTACATCCTATTGAAATTTTTATATTTTGTTCTGCTGCCTACACTCTTTTTATAACTTCCAATTCTTCACCAAAACTATCATTCATATTCTGCATTGTCTTGGTTCCCAGAATAGCTTGGTCTTAGGCCACAAACTCTTGTCCAAATGGCTTCTGATTGCCTCACTAGCAGCTGTGATGGAATCTGCAGTGCCCTTGTTCTCCAACTCTACCTACCAAGTGGCTTTATGCACAGCTTACAATAACTGTCGGCTTTTTCTAGGGGTAGCACTGCCCATCTACTGTTAATCAAAGGGACCTCTTCTTTCCAGGCTTAGCTTGGTTTGTGGAAACAGGTCCTCTTTGGAGACATAGGCTTGTCACATCCCAGGGAATATGAACAGAGGGGCCTTGGAGCAAACCTGTCACAATATCGTAACTTTGAGCACGCAGAAGGGCACAAACACTTGGGCCTTCAGTGTTTTCTTTGCATTGTCTTCAGTTTCTTTAGCTCTTCACGATTTTGAGTTTTCCTGTCCACTCTTCCCTGATTCCTGGAGCTCTTCTTTTTCTCCTTTCTAGGTGATTATCTTCCAGGTGTCTCAGTTCCAGGTACTGGAGGGAGAGGTTGCGATTTGCTTCTATCTTTTGAACATCGTTTTCTGCACAGAGATTCAGTTTTATTTCCTTACATAATTAAGATTTCGGTGAATGCTGCATGATGAGTGTATTTGTGGGATGAAAAATTTCCATCTTTCTAGCTTACCTCACATTTGCTCTATGCTGTTCATTTCAACAATCAGTCCAGTGACTTCATTCTACAGAAAATAAAAGAAAATAATTTGTCAAATCCTTTCTACGTTGCAGTAGTAGAAAGTGACATAGATGGCACTGGGGAGCAGTGCCAGTTGGTCAGCACTTAAGACGGTTTTTTTCTGGTAATGACAGCTGGCTTCCTCTCCAGATGTGCTGAAATACTTTCATTTAACCCAAATAACTGTGTGTAGATAGCTATCCTCTACATGTTCTTCCTTTCCTACTGGTGCTCATCCCTTGTGAAGTTGTTTACTGAGGTAGTAAGCTAAGATTACAAGACCGTATGTTAGCAAAGTTTTTATGTATTTCCTTATTTATCATTTTACCTGTTAATCCCTCAAATTCACGGAAGGATCAGAAAATGGGGGCACAGGATTAAATTAGTAGCTCTCAGATTCTTATTGCCTGAATACCTCAGTGGTACCCTAATTTGTAGATTTACTTTTTTTTTTTTTTTTTTTTTTGTCTTTTGGAGACAGGGTCTCGCTATGCAGTTGAGGCTGGCCTTGAGCTCACTTTTGTAGCCCAGGCTGGTCTCGAACTCACATCGATCCTCCTGCCTCAGCCTCCCAAGTGCTGGGATTACAGGCGTGCACCACCACGCCCGGCTGTAGATTTACTTTTAATTTCATGAGCACATTGGTTGAATAATAGATGATTTCTAGTAATAATGGATCAATAATAAAGTTACTTTTAATACTAAGTGACCTCTCCTTTCTCTGGTCTGTTTAAGTGATTTCTACATTTTCTGATGACTGGTTGAAAAATGGGATCTGTAAGGCCAAACAATTATTTTGATTCATTTCAAGTTCTTAAATTTATAGTTTGAGAAAGTGTTACTTTAATGACAGATAAGTATAGTTATTTTGACAGATGAATTTACCCTAACTGTATTATGTAGCAGTCTGAAAGTTTTTAAATTGGCTTATAAAGCAGCTCCATAATGTACCTGGGAGTAATTTGATCTTGAATAAAAAATGTTTTCCTGTTTCACTTTTTGTTGATCTCATTTTGCATTTTACTTCTCTTTAGAACAGTAGCCGAGTGACCTATAAAATCATTGTTTCCATTCTGAGGCACAACGTTTATATGGAAGGAATATCATTCAAATTTGCATAAATAAAGGAATCACGTTAGCCTAGTTGAGAAACTATTTCTGATTTTTCCTATTCATCAAGTAGTATGATTTGTTAACTTATTACATGAAGATGTCTGATCAACATTCTATGTTAACTTCACAGGTTATGGAAATCAAAGGGCAGATGATCCACGTCCCAGAATCCAATTCCATCTTGTTTTTGGGCTCCCCATGCGTGGACAAGTTGGATGAACTCATGGGCCGAGGGCTGCATCTCTCAGACATCCCGATCCACGATGCCACCCGAGATGTCATTCTGGTTGGTGAGCAGGCCAAGGCCCAAGATGGCTTAAAGAAGAGGATGGACAAATTAAAGGCCACTTTAGAACGAACTCACCAGGCCCTGGAAGAAGAGAAAAAGAAGACCGTGGATCTGCTGTATTCCATCTTCCCTGGCGATGTCGCCCAGCAGTTGTGGCAAGGACAGCAAGTGCAGGCCAGAAAGTTTGACGATGTCACCATGCTCTTCTCTGACATCGTTGGCTTCACAGCTATCTGTGCTCAGTGCACCCCCATGCAGGTGATCAGCATGCTGAATGAACTGTACACCAGATTCGATCACCAGTGTGGATTCCTGGATATTTACAAGGTAATGGGGCTTAGACAATAAATTTCAATCTTAATTAAATTGCAAACATATTCTTTCACTTAAATGTGGTAGAAAACAATCTATATTGCTTACAAAGTTTTGCACCGAATACAGGTATTCTTGTTTTATGAGTAAACATTCATTACAAAGCAACTTAAATACTGACAGAAACCATATTCATAATATTGCTTTAAAAGGGAGAATCTCTGCATAGCTGGCCCTTGAAACTCATTATTATTATTAGAATTAAACTTAGTGAACATTAGGTGACTTTGATAATACAATCACTGTTGCTTAGGAAATGAGGTTCCTGTATAAATTTTAGTTGACAGTTAAGAAGAAATAAAATGTCAAAGTAAACATTGAAGCATATTATCATTTAAACCAGCATTTTACATTACATTGTCAATTAACTGACCCCTCTTTATTTCTAAAAAAATGCACACAAAGATAGTTTCTGTTTCGCAAATGACTGGTGTTTTTTAGCATAAGCTCTCCATTTCCAAATGATTTAATGGAAAAACGTTCTAAATGTGGATCAGTCATCATTTGTTTGATCTGGCCATGTCTCTGTTAATTTCTTGTTAAAAATCATCACAGAAACCTCAAATAATTCACCTACATATTTGCTTAATGAACAATCCTGCAACTTTACATGGACTTTTACATGAAACACTCAATGTCAGAGTGGATGGCGTTTTTACACAGAGTGGCAACAACTATTACTATTAGTAATGGTGGAAAGCAGGATTTTATTGTCTTATTTCATAATCTATCTAGATCCTTTCTCTCTGTCTCTCTGTCTCTCTTTCTTTCTGTCACTGTCTCTCTGTCTCTCTCTCTGCCTCTGTTTCTGTCTCTGTCTCTTTGTCTCTGTCTGTCTCTGTCTCTCTCTTTCTGTCTCTGTCTCTCTGTCTCTGTCTCTCTCTTTCTCTCTCTCTCTTTTCATTTCTTGAGACAGAATCTCGCTATGAAGTTCAGGCTGGCCTTGTGCTTACTTTTGTAGCTCAGGCTGGTCTCGAACTCACATCGATCCTCCTGCCTCAGCCCCCAAGTGCTGAGATTACAGATATATACCTCCATGTCCAGCTACCTAACTCTTTTTATAGTATGATCTGCACATAAGCAGATTAGGAAAAAAAACCCCATCTGTTTCACACTGTAAACTTCATATTGTGAACCAGAGGGTGCTTTCACGGAGGTGAGCCTCCTTGGAGAAAAACGTGCTCTAGTTCTATTTTGTAGATGACACAGGCAACATACAATATTTCCGTTAGTCTCTTCTGAGTGGTAAAAAGTATGGGAGATGTATGAGGGGTTTGTCTTGTTACCCAAAACAAAATTATTATTATTATTATTATTATTATTATTATTATTATTATTATTTTTGTCTTTTTGAGACAGGGTCTCACTGTGCAGTTCAGGCTGGCCTTGAGCTCACTTTTGTAGCCCAGGCTGGTCTTGAACTTGCACCGATCCTCCTGCCTCAGCCTCTCGAGTGCTGGGATTACAGGCGTGTGCCACCACGGCCGGTAAAACAAAAATTATTATACAAATTATTTCTAACTTTTTCATACTCTGGCACAGGTAGCAAAATTTCTGGTTCTAAGCCAGAGAGACACTGTAATGGATCAATCACTGTGCTGTCCTTTCATCTTCAGGAGAGAGTGATACTCAACGAGCCTGTCAGTGCTGTCCGTCCTCTGATGACTTCTGGGGAATCACTCCCCAATTTCTGTAGCTTTCTTTATAGTTTTAGGGTTAACTGAAAGCATCAATTTTAAGCCTTAAATTTAGTATAACCAAATTTATAAATATACTAATTTATAAATTTAGTATAAATTTAGTATAAGTGAGAATGAGACACAGATTCACGGTTGTAAAAACATGGGGGCCTTGTGCTCGCTTCCGCAGCATATATACTAAAAACATGAGAGCCTGTTATTTATATAAAAGCATCAGGTGGGTTTTGAGAAAAGAAAAATGTAATGCCCTACAAGGCCACCAAAATAATTTTATAGTTTAAAAATATAGTTAGATTTATGGGCATTGAGTGTCTTTTCCCTCATGATGAACTAGGACACTTCACAGAAAAAATAATATACTCGAAAATGCTCTGCATCACCACCAAACTTTGCTGTAGGTTATTAACCTATGGACCGTTGCATAGAGCCATAAATAACTACTGGCGAGTTTGCACTTGGAAGATGGCACTCCTTTCTCTGCAATACTCAGTTATACTTTTCCTCTTTCATTTGTGTGCACTGAAAAAGTAAAACAAACGTAGATCACAATTTTTCTTAATCTAAATTTGCTATAAAATTTAGGCCTAAAAGTATCACGGGTAAAATTCCAGGGCAGGGTATTTTTTTAACATAATTTCAGTGCTATAAATTTGTATGCCTGTGGTACAGGTCTGTAAAGCAGCTTTGGCTATTTATTCAGGATTGGAAGTGTTGAGTTTGGGGAAATGCAGGCTTAGAACACAGTGTGCAGAAGCTAGCATGACTATAGCATGGCCAGAGAGGGAAACATGGGGAAAAATATTACACCACTGTACAGGCTAACTGGAATGCTTTAAGAGAAATAAATTAGAAAGCGTGCAAGTTATAAATTCTCTATGTGAAGTGCCTGTTTTCTAATCATGTGATCATTCTTTATTTTCTAGAGTCTATTTTTTTGGTATCAGATGTTGAACTCAGGACCTTGGGCTTGTCAGGCAGGCTCTTATGTCACTGAGCTATCTACCCAGCCTCTCCTAGAAAATGTGTACCACAAGCTGTCTGTCTGACTGTCTATTTGTCAGTCTGTGGGTCAGTCTGTCTCTCCTTCTCTATCTGTCTCTCCCTCTCTGTCTCTCTTTGTCTCTGTCTCTCTGTCTCTGTCTCTCCTTGTGATGGTACTGGACACTGACCAGCCATTGTTATTTGCATCTTTTAAAATTTTAAGGTGATCTTACTCTCTCTAAAGCATCAGACTGTGTGGAGCTCAACAACCCTTTGGGCTCTGCCTCCAAGCATGAGGGTCACAGGCATATGCCACTGTGGCTGGCTACTCTTTGTTTCTGTACATCATGAATTATTTGCTATTTTATGTCACCCATTGTTAGCAAAATTCTTAATTAATTTACTGTTGCAAACTTCAAAAGCCCAAATACTACATTTTTAAGTGAATCCAAAAATCAGAAAAAGAATTTTGCTGCATTTAAATTATGGTTATAGTCTTGAATGGAATCATCCTACCAAAAAGAAAAATGTATAGTCTGCTTTTACTTGATGTAGAAATAGAAAGGAAACTAGGCACAGTCAGGTGTCTAAAGCACTCTGAGGATGGCTGAGAGGGCCACTTAAAGCCTGCTGTGATGCCGGAGCTGAGGTCCTAAGCTTCTGATTGCCCTTCCCATTATTTAATGTTTCTGTATCATTAGGGACTGCGGCGACAAATTATAATTGTAGTGGGAGAACTCAGCGAAACTAGGCCATCCGGAGGAGGCTCTGCTAAAATAATCAAGCTTTGTATAGAGCAGGAGGTGCGGGAAGGAGCGACGGGCTTGCCTGTGCTTATTTGAAACATTCAGAAAGTGAAAGTCTCCGCGATGCTGGACTTCCAGGATGTCACAGGCCGGCGTGCGAATGCTAAGGAAGACCGGGGCAAACAACAGGGAGTGTGACGCTCATTTGGATTCTCTTGCAATTATAAAGGCAGATGTGTTCAGCAAAACTCATGATCAATAATGAACTATTGTCAGCTTTCCGCTCAGGGCTTACAGTAAACACAGTAAAGAACCAAAGATTTCTGAAGAGATGAAGATGGTAGTTATCATAGCCTCAGGAGCAATAGCAGCCCGGCATGGGGAACCGCTAGTGTGGGCTGCACCCGGCTTCGTGTGTGCCCTCAGCGAGCCTTTCGGGGGGAGGTAGGCAGGAAGCAGGGCTGTGTCCTGCCTCGATTGCTCCCTTCGTCTTGCCAAGGCAGCACCATCTCAGTGCCATCTCCGCTACCCTCTGCGCAGCGCATGCCTTCTGCCCTGGAGCCACTTTCTTAACCTTGTTTTCCTTCTTAGTAACCCCTGTAAAATAAAGATGCTAAGTACGCTCATCTGGCTCCTACCCTATAAGCACTGCATGGGGCCAAGTGGCTAGAATAAGACCTGGGATAGAGGCTAAAAGTGAAGCTCGCTGCAGTGCCTGTTCTCGGGTGGCTGTAACTGGGCACACGGGGGTGTCGGTGATCATTTTAGAGTGTGCTCCTGGGTGCCTAACTGTGGGTTACCCGGTGCTTTTTAGAAGCAAGTAAAACACAAACGCTCTCGCTGAGCTCATCCCGACACCTAGAGACACTGTACTATTTCTATTTTCAGATAAAGAAAAGGTGTCAGAAAATGTTAAATAATCTATATAATTACTAGCATTTGAATTGAGACTTGGCTGATTCTAAAGTTTACACTGTTCTCTGAAGTCTAGGCCATGAACTACACAAAAAATCAAATTGTAAAACAATCAAAACTGTTCCAAAATTTTGTTCAGTGCTTGGCTCATAAATACCCGTGCCACTTGAACAGTCTCCTGATGCTGAAGGCGATGTCTGACCGCACCTGTCGCTCGCTCTCCAGTGCCAGCAGTGCGGAGGTCTGCGAAGCTGCATATTTAAGAGTGTGGGACTCTCCCACAGGCATTCCTCCATGGGTTAAAATAAGCGGGCGCTTCCTCCATGCTCCCTTCATTTTTTCCTATGGCTAAGTAGCCTTCTGAGAGAGAGAGAGACATAAGAAAAGGTTGTTCCAGGCACAGACAGTAAGGAATACACTTTAAAATAATGATACTGTGTAAAAGTTGGTGCGGCTTCTTTGAAATTATCCTGCTCAGTCAAGTCTAAGATAAATGATAAAGTATTTACCTCGGTTGGGGTCCAGAGGGGAGGATTTTTCTCCAAGTTTGCAAATGTATCACTCGTATCAGTGTTGGTGCCTGTCTTAGTCACTCTTCTCTCGTTGCTGGGACAAATATCCGACACTCAAAATGAAGGAAGGAAAGGTTTATTTAGCTCACAGTTACTGGAGGTTTCAGCCCATATTCGGCTGGCTCCAAGGCTGAGAGGCACAGTGCAGAGAGCAGCAGTTCATGGCGGCGGAACAGCGACAAAATGGTGACAGAGGCAACCAACCAAGGGAGCAGAGAGCAACAGCAACCACTCAGGGCAGCAGAGCAACAGCGCGAGTCTGTCTCTCTGTCTCTCATTAAATTACATCAGGCTCTCTGCCTTAGCCTACCTCCCTCAGGCCACACCTAAAATTCCCAGCCCTACTCAGACCATAATTTCATCAGTACTAAAGCACATAATCCCAGTAACTCATGAGTCAAGTCTCAATCTATAGAAGTCCCTGCCCCATGATTGCATGAGGCTTTGGGGGGGACAACTAGACATAAACCGTAACAGTGCTGAACTGGGAAGAAGCAGGTAAGCAAGAGGAGGCTTCCTGGAAACACAAGGACCAGAATCCTCTTAACATGGAATTTGGTGTAGAAATTCATAAACAACACCACAAATTCATACTGGCAAGGCAATGCAGTTGTAAAATCCACCTAGAAAATGTGGTCTAGGAAATCAGTGGAGTGGGAGGGCAGAGAAACCACGGACAGCCCTGATGGATGGAAGACCTTGGGTCTGGGCACACGAAGGCTGCTTTGCAGAGTGCAGACCGTGAGCAGCATCCCCAGGAAGTACTAAGGTGACCCGAGGAGTAATTGTGGTATAGAATTAAAGTCTTCGCCGGGGGTGGTGGCGCACGCCTGTAATCCCAGTACTCGGGAGGCTGAGGCAGGAGGATTGTTGCAAGTTCGAGACCAGCCTGGGCTACAAAAGTGAGCTCAGGACCAGCCTCAACTGCATAGCGAGACCCTGTCTCAAAAAGACAAAAAAAAAAAAAAAAAAACAAACAATTAAAGTCTTCACCCGGGCAGGTCTAGGCTGGGAAAAGCTGGGAACATAGGACGGCAATACAGAAGCGGAACAAACTATCTCAGCTTCCTCAAAGACTACAGAGATAGCCTTGAGCTTTGTAAATGCTGCGATGGGAATAAGACCCTTGAAGACACTGGGATCAGCTGGTTGCTTATATGCATTCTCAAAAATGTATAGAAATGTATTTAGGGGATACCCTTGCATTAATGGTATTTAAATGCTGCCAGATATTTTTAATTCCTCTGGAAAAGAAAAATCTCTTTAGACCACTGAAAACACTGTTTAAGCTGCAAGCCTCTGTAAGCAACACAATATAACACCATGCCACCCCACACGATACAATAGTACAATGCAATACAATATAATACAGGACGACACAATGCAGTACAATACAGTGGAAAGTTCCAAAATTCACCAAGACCGTACATTTCATTCACGTAAGTAGATTCTTCTAACTTTGTCTTCTAGTCACTTTAAGCTACCATAGTTGTTTAACTGCCTTGCAAAGAAAATAACCTCATCCTCATTCTGCTGTACATGTTTTATACTTTAGAGCAGAACACCTGTGCCTAGGTAGACTATCACAGAAAGCTGATTCTCTCACACTTCTTATCACCAGGAAGCCCAAGATCCAGGGGCCAGTGTTTGGTGTGGACGTTCTGGCTGCATCCTCGCAGGGTAGAAGTCTGCACCCGTAGAGAACAAACCCACTCTACACCCTTTAAATGGAGGTGTGCTTTCATTCATGAGTGGAGTCCTCATGGCCAAACACCTCCCCTCGGCCCCCTACAACACTGTCCTGGAGAGGAAGTGCCCCAAATCTGAATTTGAGAGACACATTCCAACTGTAACACAACCTAAAATATAGAATTTGGAAGTAAATAGTGGTAAGCACCCATAGTAAAAGGTGTGTTTATAAGGTGATATATGTTTGCCTTTGCCTATGTTAATGTCCCAGGGACTGAGTGCCAAGCAAGCTCTTCAATCTTAAAGATCACCTAGGCCCAGGTATGCTGGGAGCACCCCAACTGGGCAATGGGGGGAAGGAGGCACTGCAGCTTATATCCCCATCTTCACGCTCCTTTGTATGAGAGGAAAGCAGGCATTTCTCACATAAAGTTGCAGGGTCACATTACTTCATGTCTCAAGAATTTTGATCTCTTGTGACATGGGCCACTGTGCAGCACCAGAACTGTTTGCCGGACTTTCAGTAAGCATTCAGAAAACAAAAACAAAGCAGAATCTCCAGAAACTCACATCAGCATAAACAGAGCTTTGAAGAAAAAATGAAACATTTCCTTTCCCTGTTTTATTCTATAATAAAGGAAGAGTCTTTCGAAGTACTAGGGTTATTCTTGGAATTCTGTAAATATGTGTGTATCATTTAATTCCATTTCCTGGTACTAAGTGCAGTTTACACAGAACAATGTGGAAATGGTTAATCTTTTCTCCAAGATTAACGTAGTTTCCACTTTGATAATCCGTGCACACGCTGTCGAAATTCAATCCTAGTAGAGATTTGTGCGGCTTCTCTTCACTCGTTTCTGTCCATATTAGTCACTGTCATTTATTTTTCCTCCTGCTTGATTGAGAATAATGCAACTTTGCTGCCAATAAGTTAGCAAAGAAGAGCTTTGGGAGAAAATAATTACTGAATTCATTTATTCTCTCATCCAGTAAACATGTTTAACTTACTTACTTGCTAAGAGGGCATAAGTCCCAGAGGAAGTAACAACAGGTTATAAAATTAGAGTGTACTTGTAGCAACATTCAATGAAATGAAGAGAGCTAGCTTCTATGCATGAGGTTATAAACCATAGATAAATATTCTCTTCTGACATTTTTTCTACTAAGAGATTATGTTTTCAGCTTTAGAACACCAGAGTGCTTTAAAAATTGTTGAAGAGCATTTTGCTACATCTGTATGTCTTTTTTCTTTTCTTTCCTTTTATCTTCTCTTCTCTTCTCTTCTCTTCCCTTCCCTTCCCTTCCCTTCCCTTCCCTTCCCTTCTCTTCTCTCTCTCTCTTTCCTTCCTTCCTTCCTTCCTTCCTTCCTTCCTTCCTTCCTTCCTTCCTTCCTTCCTTTTTTGCCTTTGACAAGTTCTTAGGTTGTTGATAATGAAGAAGACAGGGCAAGGTGGAGTCCTTCTTTGGACTCCTGATGGCGTACAGGATCTGAAACTCTTGTTCCTACAGTGCTGCCAGCTTGTGATTGAGATTTTGTTTTCCTGTATATCTCTTTGAAACTGCTTCACGTGATCTATTTCTTATCTATATTGCTCATTCAAGGATGTTATACTTTTTCTATATTCTAATTTTTATCAATGTCTTCTTTAGAAGCATTCATTATTTCTTTCCTTATAGTTATCCTTTCTTTTTCTACCTCAGAAATGATTTTTGATTTGATTTCCTCTCTATCTTTCTGCAGTTGTTCCTTTACTTTAGATGCTATTAACTCAGAGATTTCTTTTTAATTTTAGAGGTTATTTCTAATCTGTTTTTCTCTATACTTTTCTGCATTTGTTTCTTTACTTCAGATGCTACTAATTCAGAGATTTCAGCTGTATGATTTCCATTTTCTTCTATGCTAGTGTCTTCTGCATTTGTTCTGGGTGGGCTGGGGGCCTGAGATTGCATCTTTCTCCTTCTCTTTGTCATTTTATATAGCACTGTCCTCTGACCTTGATGTAGAGCTTTGGTGTAGTTATGCTGTTAGCACCTACTGCAATTCAGGACCAGATCTACCAGGTTGGATCTTGCCCAGATGCACCTCACTAGATCTGGCTGCTGTGCTCAGCTTCTTCCTGCTGCAGTCCTTGGAAGTGAACCTGCTGTGCTCCTCTGGCAAGATGTTCAGCTTCTGGATTAGGTCAGAAGCCTATCTGCAAGGAATTTTCTGCAGGGGTCTTCAGGAGGTGCCAGGCATGGAGTCTAGATGCAGAACTTCCAGTTGCGGCATGCATGCAAAATTTCCTACTCAAAACACCAGTCCTGGGATCTGGGCAAGACAGTTCTGGTCATGCCACACAGGCCAGAGGTTCCTACCTACACACACAGCTGTCCTGGGATCTGTGTGGGGAAGAAGTTTCAGGCACGGTGTGCAGTCTAGAAGTTCCTACCTACAGGCACACTGTTTCTGGCATCTGGATGGGGCAAGAAGTTCTGGGCAGGGCATGCAGGGTAGAAGTTCCTACCTACTACTTCCATGTGTGTCCTAGACCTCCTGTGTATGGTTCTCATGCTTGTCAACTTGTGCTCTGCCAGCAAATGGAACATCAGTTGAAAACTAGCAAACCAATTAATGAATGTCACATTCCGGTTAGCTTGGGAAATGGGAGCAGAAGTCTGTTCACAACATCATTCAGCCTATTACTACGTGAATAGGGATCTCATGGCTGAGTTTTACAATAAGTGCCTAAATTGAAATTGTATGTCTTCATGTCTGCAAGTGCACTCATTTTTATGCCATATCAGATCCGTCACTTTTCCATAAGTCTTTTACATTTCTACAGTTATCAGGAGAAATCTCTGCCAGTTATAGCAGGCCCACAGATGCTTTCAGAGGGTGTCATAATAGATACACATTTGAATATGGCTCATAGTACATACAAAATGTCTTATTTGCATTTTAGTTTGTGTATATTGAAGAACATCTTGTAGCACGTTGTCTGTTACAGTTTCAACAGTGAATGGCAGTGCTGCCATTCTGTCTATTACATTACAGCCCTGTTAAGAGCCTTACCATATTTTGGACTAGCTGTGACATTGGATCATTCCATTTGACTGTGTGTCCATATCACAACATTTTGGCCAGTCAGATGTGTACGCAACTGCTGTTTGCTTCACCATCTGAATCAAGGAGGTCTGCATGCTCTGTGTCTGTGTCAGTGGATTCTTGCCCCACCTCACTGTCACAAGAACTTTGATGCACGTGGCCAGTGTCGACATCATCACCATCACCATACACCTACAACTCTCTGCTATGAGAACATGTACTGAACCATGAAGGGTTATCTTCATCACTCGTGCATGAGAAATCTGATGATTCACTTTCAACCTCCTTGAAAACTCTTAAATCTGGATTTTGCTGTGCTATTATACTGAGCTGGGCTACTTCTACTTGAAAAATCAAAAGAAAACTTAAAAAAATAATCAAATCCTGTCATGGTGCTGGTGATTCTACCCTCTATGATGCTCTGGTAAACACACACAAAACCCATTTGATGGAGCATAACGTGAATAGAAATCTCTGTTTGCTACGTCTGCACACACATGAACAGAGCTTGCTGTTTGCCAAGCCAAGTGAGGAAACACATAAACAGCTTCCTATGTCCATCATAGAGAGGTATGGAGAAGCACACCTGACCACTATCATTCTAAAGTACAAATTTACAGTAAAAAGCAAGAGAAGGGTCCATCACCCCATTGTGACATTCTTAGCTGATGGTAGTGGTGAATCTGAGTCACTTTGTCCTTTTCTTTACCTTAGGGAAAATATCTCAGATTGCCACTGTTGAGTGTGTTGTTAGCTACAGATTTATTATATGACTGAGTTAAAGTCTCATTTTTCTAGCTTAGGATATGTTTAAAAAATAAACTCAAAGTATTTAAAATATGTAATTTGCATTTTATGAACATTTTCCTAGCAACAAACACTGAAATTTCAGAATATCATAGATTCTGACAAACATAGCATTCTTTATAAATTTCTTTTGGCTGTCCTGTCAAAAGATTATTGCTTATATTTTAGTTGTGTTCTTTTTACATTTCTTTATTCATTTTATTGAGGAAAAAGATAAAATATAAATGAAGCAGTTTCAGAATAGGTTAGTAGGAAATTACAATAATTAGTACATTGCATATTGTCTTCATATTAGCTATTCAGAGGAAAAGATGCGGACATGATAACTTGTCTAAACAATATTAGCAGAAACATTTCTTTTCAATCAGCTAAGTGAAAGTAGTTGTGTATTTATTCTAATTATCTTGTATATACATTCCAGTTGTGAAAGCATATGTTTCAGCTGGTCTATTTCATAGAATTGTTGAATTTCATAGGATCTACAGCATTGAAGTTGTACAAAAATCCTCTTTCACTTCTCTTTTCAAAGAGGTGTTTGTGATATGCAATCAATATTCAAAAATAGTCCTGATTTGTGGAACACGTTGAAAAATGAGGTCTATTTACATTGCTACAACTCTAGAGTCATATTCAAATTGCAATTTATAAATTCAGACTCCTCCTCCAACTATGATATTGAGAGTCCTAATAATAATAATAATAATAATAATAATAATAATGATAATAATAATGACTTTTGATTCGCAGTTTCATTCAGCTGCATAGCAGAGCTATGACTTACTGTTGTGCTGTTTTAAAGAGATGGAATTTGATGTGATTGTCAAAGATAACACAGAAAGGTTACTAACTGATGAAGAAAAAAAAACTATAGTTTTATGTATATAAATGCCAAAGTAATCTTTAGTCCTGTTTCTATGTCTAACTGATTAGCAATTCTAGCTACCTGATACATTAGTGATTTAATAATCCACTTTTTCCTAAAATATGAGCTATTAAATGAAAGAGCATCATATTAAAAGAAAATCTTCATTGTATTTCTTTCTTTTTTTTTTTTTTTTTTTTTTTTTTTTTTTTTTTTTTTTTTTTTTTTTTTTTTTTTTCTTGTTTCAGAACCTTTATTTGTTTATTCACTCATTTTTTATGCCTGGCTCAGCCCGCCCCGAGGGCAGCATGTGGTGCCGGGGATCGAACCGCGGTCCCTGAAGCCACCCAAGCTTTCCCAAGTAAGAGCTTTAGACCATTGAGCCATCCCGCCGGGCCCCAAAATCTGTATTCTTTACTAAGCATATGTTCAAAAGGGACATTATGCTACCTAAACCACAGATTGTTCTGAAAATTTAGTGCTATATCACAAAGCATTTACCAATAGTAAATGGAACACAACTTATATTTAGTAAACATGTAGCATTTAGCTTCATTTTGTTTTATGGAATCTGCATTGTTTAAATCATTCTTGTTCAATGGTAACTAGTGGGAGACTTCACAGAATTTCTGCTTTAAAACAGTATTATAGAACAATGGACTATGTACACAACTACTTTCTCTTAGTTCAAAGAGAATAAATTTTTTTTACCAATATCGATTAGAACATTTATCACATCTACACTCTGTGCTCTGTATAACAACTACGAGGACAACAATATGCATTGTAGCAATTATTGTGAATGTACTACTAATGTGTCTTGAAATTACCATATTGTTCTTTGTTATTAAAAATAATGAGAAAATTTAAAAATCAAAGACTTCTTTCACATTAAAAACAGTATTAAATAAATTTTTGCAACAAAATATAATTAATAATATTAATATATTTCACTAATGCTATCCTCTCAGGTAAGTGAGAAATAGTTGTACTATCTGGAAGACAAACTGGTTAGCTTCTGTTTTAGGAAGCTCACCTGAAACTTGAATATTATGAAATTTGGAGTGATAACTAATATATGTACATTGTTAAGCTGGCCAGAAATCCTCTCCAAAACAGTTCAGGGTATTCGAAACAATTCTTTTATGACAGTTTTTCTCTCAAATACTGATGGCAAATGTCAAATAGACAAACACCAGCACAAATGGGAAGACCATCAGCAAGTATCACCTTGCACTTTCAGATACATTTAAACACTTTAGTGGACAGCAATCCTTTCATTTCACATTTTTACTAAGGCGCTGATGTGGTGAGCAAATCTGCAAAGCATCTTCTTTTACACAGTCCAAGCAGAAGACATTTTTTTTTTTAGCTCGTGAGATACAAATGATTTTTAAAAATCCAGGATGAACGAGTTTTAAAATGCAGTGTTCTGTGCATGAGCCCATCTTCTTTAAGCGCTGGAAAATTAAAGTGGTAAGAAAACAAGAAACAAACTTTGCTGTTGCATCCATTCTCTGATCTTCTCCACTTGCTGGTCAGTAACTACTATGACATGTAAGGGTGAAAGTGGTCCTCTGTGGTGCCCACGGCCCGATGGGTCAGCTGCTGCCATGGTAGGTAGAGGCAAATCCTGCACAACTTGAAGATTGTAGCTGTGTCCTTTGGAGACTGCAAGTGGTGTAATGATGAAACTCAAGTTGGGCCTGAACCGGTCTGAAAGGCTCCTCGGACTCCTCCCGTCTTCCGTGGGTGCGACTCACTCGCACCACGGGAGTCTCGGCCTCACCCTGGTTCTCACTCATGCCATCCTTCTGGCTGAACAGCTCATGTTTCCGGAACCTCAGTGTTCTTTTGGATTTGGTTAGCGCGACCTTCATTGAGAATTTTGTCTCTGTTCATTTGGTACATTGGACCATAACAATTTTTTCTTGTAGTGTTCTTACAGTGTTTGAGATTAGAGCCAAGGTAGTTTACAAAATGAGTTGAATGTATTTTTCCTCTTCAATTTTTGCAAGAGTCTATAAAGGTTTAGTATGAATTCTTCAAATGCCTGCTAGAACTCATATGTGCAGTTTTCAGGTTCTGAGATTTACTTTGTTGGGAGATTTTTGATTCCTGATCCCATGCACTTGGTTTTGGTCTGTTCATATTTTCTATTCCATGACCCATTCTTGGCAAGCTGTATGTTTGTCATGATTTATCTATTCTCCTAGGTTCCATTTTCTTGACATACAGCTATTTACACTGTCTTTTATGATCCTTTGCACCTCTGTGATATCTGTTGTTTATGCTTCCTTTTGTATTTTTATTTATTTGAGCCTTTTCACATTCTTAATTGCTTATAATCAGGCTTTTAGAATAGACATTAAATAATTGCCTAGTTGGCTAATGACTGACTCGTTAAAATTATGATTATTACTGGAGATGTATAAAGTTGTCTTATTTATTCCTCTCAGCAACTTCAGATATTTCTGTCAATAACAGAAAAAAAAAAAAAAAGAATACATAAAATGTTAAGCAACTGTTTTCATGGTGGGTGTAGCACTGTTTAGACCTTTTCCATTCTCACAAGATTTTCTGAGTGGTCTCAAGCCGCATGACCTTAAGAAGTTTAAAGCTTTCCTGAGCATCTGCACCCGTGCATACCTTAAAAAGTGTTTCCTGAGAACTGTGTGTCATACTCCACTCTAAATCTTAAGGGACACATGCAGTTTACCATTTAACATGGAAAATAGCACTTAAGTTGCCTTCATAAAAAATATGACATAAAAAACTCAATAAGAATGGCTAAAATATTACATGGTGCTGTCACAATATTTAATAGAGATATCTACTGTAGTCTACTGAGTCCACGAAGACACACGTGAAGAGGTGATATTAAGTTGAGATCTAAATGATTAGTAGGAGTTAAGTTGGTAGAAAAGATTCTAATCAGTAAAATATGAATCTAAATTTTTAAAAATGTGAATTTGGAATGAATAAATAAAGCAGGGTGGCTTAAACTTGAAGAATGATGAGGAATGGTATCAGATAAAGACAAAGATCAGGTAAGACCCACGAGCCATAAGTAGTTCAAAGACTTTTATTTTAATCAGAAGACTAAATAGAAATCATGGCATAGATGGCACTAGTAGATTTCCTTATTTAAAATGTAGTACAGGGAGCCAGCGAGATAACTCAGCTGTCTAAAGCACCTGCATAGGCAAAGCTTAGGCAATGTGGGGACTGTGGTTCAATCCCTGGCACCACATGTTGTGCCAGCCCCGCCCCCAGGGCAGGCTGAGCTAGCCGTAATGTAAGTAAATAAATAAAGGAATCCCTCATTTCTCTAATCTCTAATTTTTATCAGTGTCTTCTTCAGAGGCAGTTACTAATTCTTTCATTATGGTTATCCTTTCTTTTTTGCTTCACAAATTATTTCTGATCTGATTTCCTCTCTACCATTCTTCAGCTGTCTTTTTTACTTCAGATGCTATTAATTCAAAGATTTCTTTTTTTACTGCAGAGATTATTTCCAGTCTGATTTCCTCTATACCTTTATGCAGTTGTTTCTTTACTTCAGATGCAATTAATTCACTTTTCATCTGTATGATTCCCATTTTCTTCTATGCTTGTGTCTTCTGCATTTCTTCTGGTGGGCCCAGGGCCTGAGATTGCATTTTGCTCCTTTGCTTTTCCATTTTGTATAACACTGTTTCTCTGCCCCCCCCTTTGGTTTAGAGCTTGGTGCAGTTATACCTTTAGCATAATTCTTACCCAAAAGGGATTATACACTGAAGACAGTTATAGTTTTGTAGTTACAGAGCTATAGCTAGGAATGCTAATACTGGGTAGTAATATTTAACTGTTGACAAACTTTTGTAACTAATGAGTTTGTATTTTACACAGTAAGAGCAAATCTTATATCCATGTGCTTGGCAGATATTAAATTGAGACTATGTATTTAATTTAGTTCACTTAACTTCTATGTGATTACCTCCCCTTGATATACCTGGGGGCTTCCAGGAAGGCTAGTTTACCCCATTACCTGTTATCTCCTCTGTAGCTGAAAAGACAAAGAGAGAAGACACCCCCATAGATCTGTGTCCCTCAAAGTGCCTAAACTTACTGGTTCGTGATCTACCAACTTTGAACTCATCCAGATGTGCTCAACCTGGGTCCAGCTGCTGTTTACAGCTCTTTCCTGGTGCAGCCCATGGAAGTGACCCCCACATAGAAGCCAGGTCTGGGGTGGGTCCAGACGGGATTGGCTGACAGGCATGCAACAGGAATTCTCACCTACACACGGGATCTGAGATGAGTCTGGGTGACCTCGGGAGGGTGGACGTGGAGCAGGTAGTCACACACACACACACACACACACACACACACACACACACACACACAGCCTGAGATGAGTCAGGAGGAGGGCTCGAATAGACTCTTAAAAGTGTCTTATAAAGGGTGAGTGCATGGACCGAGGTAGAGCAATATATTTTCATGTGAGAACTGTACAAAAATATAGGGTAATTTTTCAAAGAAAACTCAGTGTTTCATTTTGACTGCAACAGAGTCAAGTGGGATGAGAACTGTGAGCTTAGGCAGCTGTGCCCTTGCTGTTGAAGATCTTTAGAGCTATTTGTGTGAGACAATGTCTAAGTTGTCCCTGTCTGAATAGAGGATTTGAAATCAAAATTTGGTCGTGTACTTCAGTAAACTCCTCTCTGCTAATATGTTTCAGTATTCAATAACCTTTATGATTCCATGTGTTCGGGCCCGGTATCAGTATTGTACTCATCATGGAATTCCTGTGTTGCATCTGCAATTTACAATAATAGACCTACTAAGGATTTTATTGGAAGAAGAGCTTTCTTTGATAAGAAATGGACTCCTTGGAGCCTGTTTTCCCTCCTTTACAGGAATTCCCAGGCTGAATCACTGTTCTATTCATATCAATGACCTCCTTTGCAAGGCTGATCAGCTGAGCACTAAAGTTACATCTTTAAAAGAAGTATTTGGGTCAAAATCAGAAACCAAAATAAATGTGATTATATTTTCTGAGAGACTGAAGGAATGTTTTGAGATACTTTTATCAGTAAGTCTTTAGTTAAAATTATTTCCATTTGAATTAAGTCATTTTGTAGAATTACCTTGGATGCATTTAATTGAATGTAACAAACTGGATCACTGAATATCAACTGTGACATATTATTATCAGTATCTTGTGTGTGTGTGTGTGTGTGTGTGTGTGTGTGTGTGTGTGTAAGACAGCGAGATACAGACAAAGACACACACTCTCGTACACAGAGACTGAGAGACAGAAGCAGAGATAGAAAGGGACAGCCAGGGACAGAGATAAATGCTCACATTTGGGCTAGGAATTAAGTGTAGTTCAGACAAATATGAGAATTTCTGGAAAAGCTTATGACATGGAGCCTGTACTAAGGGCCAGCACTCAGGGGAGGGAAGGCTTCTCTTTTTTCTGAAAGCTCTTTTGTTCTTGAGAAAAAATGAGTATCTGGGTAAATATGGTAATTAACCTTACATCACATAGCAGGAGTCTTCAAGATTGGAAATAATTTTTAAAAAGGCTTGGAGGTTTGTAAAACTGCAGATTAGGTGCCTTATACCTGGATCTGGGTTTAGAAGAGCCAGGTGGGGCCTCTGGAATTTTCAAAAGTATCCTCTGGTGATTCTTGCATAAGTGGTACTGAGTCCTGCATTAAAAACAGTTTTTTAAGGGGTAGTAACCACTACTGATGCCTGACGGAGAACTCAGTGCCTTAAAGTGTTTAGTAAAGTTCTTAAGCGTATCGATACTGGGATATGGTCTAGGGGTTAAAAGGGTTAATCCATACTAGGGGCTTTACTAGGGGGCATACAGACTTACACAGACAAAGACACACGCGTGCACACACACACACGCACACTCACCAATGTGATTTAGACTGTCTCAGTGATAGAACTTTTTTCTGTGCAAGCAGGCAGAAGGAGATGTTAGGCCTTGCCCCAACACTACAAAAGAAAAATAGAAAGAGGACAGAGGGAAGGAGAGAAGAGAGAGGGGGGAGAGAGAGAGAGAGAGAGAGAGAGAGAGAGAGAGAGAGAGAGAGAGAGAGAAGGGGTAGAGGGACAGAGTGGGAGAGAGATAAAGGCAGAAAGAAAGATACACACACACACACACACACACACACACACACACAGTGTTATAGATCCAGAAATATGGCACTAATACTTGAAGAAAAGGAGGGTTGAGTCCTGATATAGAAACTATGCAGTTACTTCTTCATTATGAGCCTAAAACGGCGGGAAGAGCTATGTTTGAGCCTACAATTTTGTCACTTAAAACAAATTCTTTTAAGTGATTTGAAGCTAAAATAAAGGATAGAGGTGAGGTGAGAACACAACTCCATGAAATTTATTTATACTGTATTTATTCTGGGTTAATATAAAGATTTGGATCCTAAAATGTTGAGAAAAGAAATGTCAAAGCAGTTGAATTATTTAAACATTGGTAAAAGCTTCTGTGGTACTACGTGGGGCAAAAATGGTACATAATATTTTTCTTAAACCTTCTTCTACATTCAGATATGATTCTCCCTGTTCAAACGTTTGCATAGGCATTACCCTTTTCTCACTATATGCTTAGTTTATCCATCTTTATTCTTGTGCAGTGTCAAGGGAGAACTGGGAAGAGCTGCTCAGAATAAATGAGATGCGCTGTTTTAGATGATGTCTGTTGTACTGAAGGGTCCATAGAAAGAAACACTGAGGTAATTATAAAAGACCCAGGATCCTAGCAGAGGTTTTAAAGAGGTTTTGCATAATCTGCTTACAGTATTAATTTTTTCACTCTGGTATAGCCCAAGGAAATAATGTCAAGAGCAGTTGGAATTGATATAGAATGCTGGATGTTTTCTGCTTTTTATGAAGGCAGGCCGGCCAATTAAGTCGAAGGAGAGTGTTAAGGTTTATGTCTCGTTGCCCCCTCTAAAGCCTCTTGTAGTCATTGGGTGGGGACTTCTATAGATTGAGACTTGACTCATGAGTCAGTGGGATTATGTGTTTTAGTACTGGTGGGATTATCGGTCTGAGTAGGGCTGGGACTATGGGTGTGGGCTAGGGCAGATATCCTAAGGCAGAGAGCCTGGTAGGAATATAGAGAGACAGAGAGACAAAGAGACAGACTCGAGCTGTAGCTGTTGCTCTGCTGCCCTGTTTGGTTGGCTGCCTCTGCCATCATTTTGTTGCTGTTCCACTGCCATGAACTGGATGCTCTCTGCCCTGTTCCACTCAGCCTTGGGCCAGCCGAATATGGACTGAAATCTCCAGTAACTGTGAGCTAATAAAACTTTCCTTCCTTCATTTTGAGTGTCGGGTATTTGTCCCAGCAACGAGAGAAGAGTAAGTAAGACAGAGAGTCACTAAAATGTTCATGTATAAAGCATTCATTTTTGTCACACTTGCAGAGAAGCTACTTTTAGTAAAAGGAGAAGCTGCATTAGTGAGGTGGCTTCTCCAAGAGCTTCAGGTTGAGATGGTGCATGCTTCTGAAAAGAAAGAAAAGCTTCGCACAAACACATCATATTCATGTTACAGACATCTGCATAGCTGGAGTTTCTAAGGGGCCACCTACTCATGTTCTCAGTTTTTTTCGTATTTTACAGGAGGGTCTATGGGTGTCCAGAATCTCAGTGCTAGACTGGACTCATAATGATCCCCCTATTTACAGCCTCCCAAGAGCTGGGGTTACAGGCGTGCACTACCACACGTGGCAGGCCCAGTGATGGAAGCCCTGGGCCCTGGGCCTGCTTGCAGGCACTTTAATCTGATGAGCTGTGTGGCCAGCCTGCACTCATGCCCTCATTAATGCTACCCACCAAACGCTTGTCTCTTCTTTGCACAAGGTGGTTCACATTTTTCTGTCTGATTTCTGTTAAGTGCGGCCGTGTGACTTGCTTTGGTGAATGAATCCTGAGGAGAAGTCGCATGTGTCGCATCTGGGGAAAGGGTTACAAGTCTTGCTCTATCACGAAGTTACATGGCTGCTGCAATACCGTTTGGATTTGCGTATGAAATCAACATCTTCTAGGGATTTCTTTTTTTCTGCAGACTGGGCATTTATAACCGTGGAAATCTTGCCGCCTAACACGTGACCTTGTTTATTGATGTCTTCTTTTTGGCATAGCGTCTTGGTCCTCATAGTTTTGATAAGTAGATGCCTTCAGATCTTTGGAGACTAAATACTTAAAACATTCACATAGTCATGTATGGGCTTTAACATAAATTTATGTTATGTACATTGTGCATATGTGGGCTTTTGTCTTCATTTATTCATTTGTAACTCACTCATCTGCTGTATCTATTGATAACGCAGTGACTCATCCCTACCCTACCACATTACATTCTCCTAGGAGAAAGCCGAAACTTACAATTAAATGTTACAAATTCTTGTGAAGCAAATTCAAAGACAAATACCTTCAGTGGAACTCAATGTTTTGTGCTGAAAGACCAATGGAAATAATGTTCCAGATGATGATGAGGAGGAAGATGGCTATAAAAATTCTAAGGAGAGGTCCTATGCTCTTGTATACGACCAGAGGTCCAGCAACTTGTATGCTCCAGGTGACTACAGACCAATTCAATTTGTGACAAATAACTTATAGCCCAGGAATTCTGGTATCCAAAAATCAGAAATTATTTTCAGGATATCAGGCTAAAATGATTTTAGATTTTCAAACTGTGGAACATTGGAAAGAATGGGATAATCTGAAGATTAGCAGTAGACACTGAGTTATTAGGCAAAAATGGTTAACAGTAACATTTGAACATTTTTTTTACAAGGTAATTTCCTCAGTGAGAGTTCTTTTGGAGAACTGTATTTTACCCCCTAGAATAAAACTTGTGTGAATACATATTACATTGTCTTTCTATTCTTACAGCATAATTTATGTCCATTTTTCAGGCATCCCAATGCAAGTGTTAAGGTGAAATTGTTTAGTGTCTTGGTAGATCTGAGTGCATTTAATCATTTAATGCATATTTTCTGATAATGAAGGGATGGAACTCTGATAATCAAGTGTGGTTGGTTGTAGTTTCATGAGCATTTTGAGTGTTTTCATAATATTTGTAAGTTAGTACTCAAAGAACATTAAGAAGCTTTTTAAATCCTAAATGTTACAATGCATTCACATGAAATTTATCTACTGATATTAAATCTTAGTTGGTAAAATAGAATATCCTTGAGTCATTGGGGGCATTTTCTTTTCTAGAGACTGACGTGGCAGAATGATCTCCATGGTATTCATGAAATTCAGGAGGAAAAACAAACAATTAAAATGACTGATACTGTAATCATTGTTAGCATGATTAGTCAATGTATTTATTTTTTTGTTAGGTACTTACTAAGTAGCTATACGCTATGCACTGTGAAGACAAAGATGAAAAATATATGTCAATCCCTTGAAGTGCTCACTTCTCAGATGGAAATATTTTTATACATAGATAAAATTAATTATGGCTTATGATGAATGCTTTGTAGAGAGATAAAGAAATTCTGCTGAAATGAACTAGTGAGAAGGAGCAGTTTTTTTTTTTTTTTTTTTTTTAAGGACTAATGAATGAACCATTGAAAGTTTCACAGAAAATGTGATATTGGAATTGCATATTTAATATAATATTTATCACATCATTCTCATTAATATTAGAACAATTGAGGATTAACCACCATATCTACAGTAGGTCATTAAAACATTTATCTCTGAAGGTAAGTTATGTCTAACTTTTATGCAGTGTTCTATGCTTTGGAATCTGGGACACATATTTTGAATATATAACAGCAGCAATTGTAGTTTGGAATCGATGCTGACAACAGAATTAAAACAGATTCTAGTAAGATCCTAGAGACCTTCGGTAGGTCTTAAATAGTGTGGCCAAGACTGGGGCCCCACAGTTCAATTTATTATCTTTCAAATATAACAAATACTAGTTTTTTTTTTTCTATTTAGAACTGTCTTGAAGGTGAAATATATTTACAGGGTTACTATAAAACGAGGTGTAGTTATATATATAAAATACTTGATACAGTTAATAGTATTGAACATGGATTTAAGAAATTTTAAGTATCCAAATTATTAAAAGAATAAGCAGAAAGCAAACCTGATGGCAAATCACAGTTACTCTGTGTGCGTGTACCATTTGGGAAAGTGGGAAAATTCAGAAAAGCCTGCTTTCCAAGCAAGGACTTTTGAAAGTTTGGGGAAGAAGAGTGTAGCCCTTGAAATGATGCTAATGTGGAAATTATCTGGTAAATACTGCCAGTTTCATTTTTGTGGGGAATAGCCACTTTATGTCCCAGTTGTTCCTAATTTTGATGATCATCTATGGCTATAATGAACAGCTCTAGAGAGAGATGTCAGTGTTCGATTGCAGCTGTTTGCAAACTCTGCTGTGATTACGCTCAGTCATCTAGCTGCCTAATTGATTGATTTTTCCTGACATGTTTCTCATCAACATTTGCAATTGTAGATCGCCGATCATTTCTGTGTGGGCTCATTATCATGTGTTTGCGTTTGGTTTGTCTGATCAACACAGGTGGAAACTATAGGCGACGCATACTGTGTTGCAGCAGGACTGCACAGGAAGAGCCTCTGCCACGCCAAGCCCATTGCTCTGATGGCCTTGAAGATGATGGAGCTTTCAGAAGAGGTGCTGACCCCTGATGGAAGACCCATCCAGGTAACCTTGGCAACAGGCTGGTGTGGGGTGTCCATGCACCTCCAACTAATGGAGAACATAAATTTTCTTCTAGATTTTTTTTTTTTTTTTACTGTAATTTATAAATATAGACCAGTCAGATGCTTAAGGAGGGCAAGGAATGATGAGTAGCAACTCACTGATCTGGGAAATGAGAATGGAATCTGATACAAAGTAGGAATAGGCATGTGGAAGGCATGTCCCCATGGAAAGGGGAGCTGACGGGTTAAGCCCAGGAGCCACCACTGCTCATGACCACGTCGGTAAGTTACCACTGACGATGGTGACAATAGCAAGAGTTGGAGAGATAATCCAGAGAGTAAATGAGCCGGGAGTAGTGGTGTACACCTGTAATCCCAGCACGGGTGAGGATGAGCAAGGTTCTAGACAAGTTCCAGGTTAGTCTTGGCTACCTAGTGAATTCAAGGTCAGCCAGAATTGCAAAGCAAGATTCTGTTAAAAAAAAAAAAAAAAAAAAGAAAGAAAGAAAGAAAAAGGAAAAAAAAAGCAAAGAAAAAAAAAAGGAAAAACACTAAAATAAATGAGAAGTAAGACAAGGATCTGGGCAGCCTCTATAGATAAGAGCACCAATATTCTATATGAAGCCTCAGAACTCAAAGTTTTTTGGTTTTTTGTTTTGTTTTGTTTTTTGCAAGTTTTATGTGGCAAAGGTTGATGGCTGGAGCCTAGCGACTGTGGAAATTTCAGAAGCTGTGAAAAATTGAGCATCTGGTGTGTTGTGCATTTTTTGGTGCCAGTGGCTTGCTGTGATCTCAGTTTTACCGCGAGAAGTAGTTGGGGTCCTCTACCTACCTGTGTTTTCACCAGACTTCCAGGAAACATACCAGAGCCATCACTGCTGCTGAGGGCTGGACAACCAGAAATCCTGAACGCAGAGGAGTCCAGACAGCTCCTTTAGAACAGCTCACTAACTTCAGATTCAGAGGGAAACACAGGGAGAGAAAAGACTCAGGGTCTGTGTGAATTCTGGCTCTGGCACGGTGGCAATCAGATACGCTGAGTAGCACTTGTGATTACGACTACTAAAACACTGTCTAAAATTTCGTAGTGGTATTTTTTTTAAAAACCTACTAAGCCCATAACTGAATTCAGAGAAAAAGATCAAATGTTCTAATTACATTATATATAGATTTAAAAATTTTGTTGGTGATTTTAACTTCAGTAATCTGTAATTAGAATATAGTAGAACAATGGAAAAGTTTAGCTCCTAGATGTCATCGGTTTCTATTACACCCCTGGTGGATGTTTGCACATAAAGCACTCTCATAAAGTGAGTGGCAAGTACTAAAAACAAGGGTAATGACAACCACAAACAAAAATATAGCAAAAATGAATACATAAAAAGTGCGATGGTTCAGGATCAGTAGAAACCATACAGAAAGAAAAATAGATCTGCAGTGTTTTCAGATGTCAACATAAACAGATAGAAGACTGGGCGTGGGGGCATGTGCCTATCATCCCAGCTCTTGGGAGGCTGTAAGCAAACAGGTGGATCATTATGAGGCTGATCTAGTAGTGAGACCTTGACCACCCTGTAGACTCTTCCCTAAAATAAAAATAATTATCAGACACAGATTGAAACTGATAATATTTAGTATAATTAAGGAAAGGAGAAGCTGGGGAATGTGAAGAAGGACCAGAGACCTTCTAAACAATCCTGTACTCCAGAAAGAGGCCAGAGCTCAGTACAGGTGGGTACAAAGACACAGCTGAAGAGACAATTTGTGGCCTGGATGCTAGAACTGAAGAATTTTCAATGACTGGAGAACTGAAAATGGGGAAATATGAATGTCTTGCTTACTTTTTACTCGTTCCTGGGATAAATACCCAACACTCAAAATAAAGGAAGGAAAGGTTTATTTAGCTCACAGTTACTGGAGGTTTCAGTCCATATTTGGCTGGCCCAAGGCTGAGTGGAGCAGGACAGAGAGTATCCAGTTCATGGTAGCAGAACAGCAACAAAATGATGGCAGAGGTGGCTAATCAATCAGGGCAGCAGAACAACAGCAACAGCTCTAGTCTGTCTCTCTCTCTCTCTCTTTACATTACATCAGGCTCTCTGCCTTAGCATATCCACCCTGGACCACACCCATAGTCTCAGCCCTACACAGACCAATAATCCCATCGGTACTAAAACACAATTCCAGGGATCCTGAATCAAGTCTCAATCTATAGAAGCCATGCCCCATGATTGCATGAGGCTTTGGGGGAACAACTAGACATAAACCATAACAACGAGCCTGAAGAGGTAAAATATAGGCAGTGGTGTGTCAGAAACATGGAGTATGCATTCCATGTCCAGTGGAAACATGCAATATGCATTCAGCTAGGATGCCAAACAGAAATGTGGAGAGAATGCACAATAGAGAACTCTTTCTTGGGACTATTAATACGTCCATCCGCCGTCAGATACGGTATTGCTAAAGAGTTTTACAAAACACGGCATTCTAAATACATCTTAGGGAGACCATAGTATGTTTGAAAAAGGACATTTGATAAATTGTTAGAGTAATGATGATCACTGGGGAAAGGATAGTTAATCCATAAATTGAGAGGAGTAGCTGTCTACGTGAAAAAAAGCAGAGGTGGTCCTCTACCATGGGGATAATCTATATATAAATCAGTTCTAGCTAAGTTAGATGTGAAAAGGCACATTATGTAACTATAAATATATACTTAATTTTTACTTAGAGTAGGGAAGGAAATTTTTGTGATCCAGTCAGATCAAACACTACAAATCATAAAAGAAATATATGTAAATGTTCTTACATTAATTTTTTTCTGTTTATCAAAGAGCACCTAAAATGAATAAGAAGACAACTATGAATTAGTAGATTACATTTGGCATATAACCAATAAAAGTACCTTCAGTTTACCTCATGAGTACTTGGATTGATACACGTTGATGTTATGACTGACATAGTTTGCCTGAGTTTTCACTTGACATGCCTTTCGAAGTCTGACAGTACAATTGCTGATGAGGAAGAGGTTCTCTCTCCCAATTGGTGGTGGGATACATGACATAATTTACTGGGAGTACAGTTGACACGTGTCCTTCCACCTAACAGTTCCTCTGCTAGACTTTTGCTCCAACCAAGTACTCGTGCACATGTAACAGGAGTCACATATGGTATTTGCAGCAATAATTTTCACAATAGCTTCACGTGGGAGATAACTCCAATATCTACCGATAGATCCATCGTCACCATGGTAGATTCCTATCATATTGCACCATTCACTTGGGGAAGTGAAGTCATAAATATGGACATTGCTATGGATGAATGCAAATACTATTATACATTAATGTGGTGGCATTATATATTAATAGCATTACATAGAAATGTAAATAAAATGGTATCATTCTATTTAATTAAGTTTCCAAATTGGCAAAATGGAACCATCTCTGAAGACTTTCATAGTACTTTTCTATTTAAACGAGGTTCAAAATTGGCAACATTCAAGGAAAGTATGCTACGTAGATATATCTACATCAATAGAAAAAACGTAAAGGAAAGGCAAGGAGCAATGACTGCAGTGTGTGAGAGAGTGCTTTCATCAGAGGGACAGGAACAGGACCCTGGGAAGAGGTACGCAGGAAAAGAGAACCCAGTGCAAATGGTTCTCTTTATTGCTGGTCTTTAAGGCGCACATCCACGTTGATTTATTTATTTTTTTTTATTGAATTTTAGTTCAGGGTCTATAGGGTGTCACTACACAGATCAGACTCATAGTGATCCTTCTGTTCTCAGCTTCCCAAGCACTGGAATTACAGGCTCATGCCGCTATGCCCAGTCTCACATACATGTTTATATTTTGTGATTTAAAAACATCAAGACAGTTTTCTGATTAGACTTACCACAGGTGAATACAGCAAAGTACTAACCATTAAGAAAGAAAAATGGGTCCAGGTTCACGCCTATAATCCCAGCACTGCGGAGGCTGAGACAGGAGGATCACTATGAGTCTGAGCTGCATAGCAAGATCCTGTACCAAATACCTAAATAAATATAAAATAGTTAATTAAATTGTCGCAGGGAATGATTACTGTTATTGAATTGGAGGAATGGCATTTTGGCCACTTTTAAGAAAGCACGCTAAAGGAACATTGCCTTAAAACTGTTGTAAACTACAAACAAATGTACATTTTCTATACAGACTTTATAGCAGTTCTCAAATTTTCAAGTTTATCAGTCTTATTGTTTGGGATTGTTTTTCTAGGTTGAAAAACAGTATATCTCATTATGCTTGAAATTAGTTTCAGAATTGTCAAAGCAAACTTAAATTTCCAGAGATCAAAACCAGGGAATTGTGTTTTACAGTGTGCTCATCAATATTTTCATTCTGTTGGATGTAACATTTGCTCTGTCTTATGAATCAGAGAGTCTTATTAAATCAGAAGAGGAAATGTCCATAAAGATTTAATAAGAATGCAAAAGGAGAATTAAAAATAATAAAGGCACTGTAACAATTTTGGCTTCTTCACTAATTTATAATATGTGTATGGCTCAGGAGCCTTTCTTGGCACATTAATTAACTTGATTTCCAAGGGTCTTCTTTCTTGGTGCCATGGGAACACTGCTGAACTGAGTGAGAGAATCTTTGATTGGAAACACTTGGTGTGAGCGGAGGGCTCATCAGCCTGATCACCTCAAATTATATAAGATTTTGCTATGCAAAATGTATGTTGTCGTAATTGCTTGAAAGAACATTTTCTAAATGTGCCAGACTTTAAAATAATTTTCCTGTTAAAAAATAAAAAGCTTTTATTTGAGTTTACGGGCACATATGTGTAGTACATAATATTGACACTCCCTGTGGGAAGTTGGCTCTTGTGCATACCACATCTCAATATTTCTATGTGGTTTTATAATTCTGCGTTGGGTCATCCTGTAGTGATGGCAAGTGGGATCCAGAACAGCGGATCGTAATTGCATGGAAGAGATTTGTAAAGTCTCTGACTCATTAATTTTAGGACTGCCTGAAGGTATATTTTATCTTTAACTTTTAAAACTGTGTTACTATATGTTAATGATGTATGATAATTACATTCATTTTCCTTCTAAATTCTAAAGCAATTAGGAAATGTAACCTTTTGCTTATTGTTCAGTCAATACTGTAATAAAATTGAGAAGATAGTTCTAAAAATTACAAAGCATACATAAATGTGATCTCTAAAATGAAGTATAAAGTTCTAACTCGCAGTTGCTTTCATTGGGACTGCTTTTTTTTTTTTTTTAATGGCTTGAACTTCTTCATGCTTGATAAACATGATGTGTGTTCTGACTGAATACATGGAAATGCAGCGTTATAGCCATTTTGTTTTTATTTCTTCCCTAGATGGAGTCTGATTTTTTGTTTTATATTTTAAAAAGCAGGTGACAAAATGGTGAGGTCTATTTTATTCTCTTTTTCATTTGTGCTGGTTGTCTTGTGATTTTGTTAGAAAGCCATAGAAGTCATTTTCATTAATCTCATGAACCTAGTCTTACACATGTATAATTTTTAGTATTAAATAGTTTAATCACTCTGAATTAACAAATATTTGTTACTGTTTATTTGATCAACACAAATGTTAAGAAAGGGCATTTTGGAGCAAGGGAGACAGCTCAGTGTCTTAAGCACCTGGCTGGCATGTGCAAGGTGCTGAGTTCAATCCCTGGTACCACAAAATAAAAAGAGAAAAAACAAAAAAGAAAGAAAGAAAGAAAGAAAGAAGGAAAGAGCAAGCAGATTTGGTTATGGTTTGATTATAAAATGTGATTAAGGCTATGTTTGAAGCACAGGGAACAATTGTAGAATTTAAGAGTTTTGTACAATATTGAACATGTCCAATTGCCTAAGTTTTAATTCTGGATATCAGCGTTAAAAATATTTTCATTTATTTTAATCTCAAAGATACAGGAATTCAGATTTCCTTCATGAGTTCAGAGCAGTGCATTTCATATAATGAGGCAATTATAGAGAGAGGGTGAAATAGAGTTAAAAGACAATGTGTAATCATGCTGTAGTACTAATGTGTTCAGCAATCTCAATTGCAAATCAAGGAAATGGCATGAGATTTTCTTACTGTCTGGTCCAACAGCAAAAATATTAATGTACAATTTACATGTATTATAATACCCTAAATTGTATCTCCTAAACTTCAACTTCTTCTTATGAATCTACAAGATTTTTAAATAGTATGACATAATTATTTCCCATTTAATTTTTAGATAGTGGTTGGCCTTGCAACGCCAATCTGATGAACTTTTCGTTACCAAGTGTGCATATTGATCTGAAATGTTCTACTTCTAAATCCTGTTCTTAAACAGAAGAGCCCTGCGGGTCAGCAAGGATCACACAAGAGTTACAGGAACTCTTTTTTTTTTTTTCAAATATTTATTTATTTATTTATTTATTTATTTATTTATTTATTTATTTATTTGGTACAGGGTCTCATTACTCGGTTAAGACTCGTAGTGATCTGCTTGTCTTAGAGTCCCCAGTGGTGGAGTCACAGGCGTGTGTCTCGCCGGCACAACGTGCATGGGGTTTGGAGACTGCCACGGCATGCGGTGCCAGGGACTGAACTCAGGTCCTTGTGCTTACCAAGCAATGCTTAAAGCGCTGAGCCAACTCCCCAACCCTACTGGAGCTCTTTTAAGGATACTGAGCCCAGTTCTTTCCATTCGCATGCTTACCCATTAGACACATTTCAGCTAGACCGTGAATATATACTTACGCTTTTGTAAGCCACCTGTGTATTATAGCAATAATTTACTAAATACTTTATAATACTGGTGAAACATATGGATAAATATATTTTCTATTGCTTCTTTCCATATGAAAATATTTTGGCACTAAGATTATGATTTTTTAATGATCTGTCTTTTTAAGAGAATGAAAACTAATAAAACAACTAGAAGTGATACAGAATTTCACTGAGCAAAGTAAGAGGAATTCAACAATGGTTGTTATATTGCAAATTGTTGTCTTCAAATTAGGTCAGTTTATCCGATGTAAACGTGCAAAATTGGTCAAAAGTGTTCTAAAAAATGAAAACAAGGGCTGGGGTTATAGCTTAGAGACATAAGTGCCTGCCTGGCAAGCACGAGGTCCTGAGTTCAATCTTCACTACAAAAAAAAAAAAAAAAAAATTAAATTAAAACGGATGAAAATAACTTAAGCTTTAACTGTTCCAGTAGAGATCAGTTATACAGTCACTCAAGTTACTATGCAAGAATACATTTCAAGCATTTGTTGGGTGTCCCAGTAGGTAAGGTTCTAGCCAATGCTCTTTGCTACTGTAGTTTGATTCCTTTGGAAGCTTCATTCTGAGCTTCATTCTGTGTCATTTTCATCCCTGTCTTCTAACTCACTCATATTTTCTTCAGCTGATTATAAAAGTTACTTGTTAAGCCTATCCACTTATCATGAATTCTAAGCAGCTCACAGCATTTTTCATTTCTCCTTCTGACATTGCGTTCATTTCTTAGAATATACCGTCCATGATGGCTTTGAACTCTGCTTGGGAAGCCTCATCTTTAAAACCGTTGTGGTATGCCTTATCATCTGTTTGCTCATTTCATTTTTAATCATGCTACTCGTTTCTTGTTTGCCCAATATCTATTTTTATCCAATATCTATTTTTATTTGGATGTCAGAGTGAGTAGAAAACGTCATAGAAATAATAGGATGATTTTATTCCTGTAGAGTAGTTTTGTTGTGCTTATAAAAGAAAGAGGCAAAGAGCGGTAGCAATCAAGGATCAGCGGCCAACTGCTGAACTGGGGGCTGTGTAGACTAACTTATTTCTGACTCACCCTATATGTCTGATATCACTCTTTAAAATAAAACAACTTTATTTATGGTATGGATCGCTCACCCTGCCCTGGGGGTGGGGCTGGCACAGCATGCGGTGCCAGGAATCAAACCGCAGTCCCTGAAGCTTGCCTAAGCAGGCGCTTTAGACCACTGAGCTATCTCGCCGGCCCTGACATCGCTCATCTATCCAGCGTTGTCTATCAGGGTGTTATCTCCAAGTAAGGAGATTTTACTAAGACCCCTTTCACCCCACACCCCTTGGACTCCAATGTCTTCCCCCGTGCTCTGCTTTCAAAGTCACTGCTTTTCTTGTTCACTTCTTGTAGAGCTGGAAGACGCCCGCAGGGGAGAGGCGCTCCTACAGTGGGTGCTCGTCGCCTCTCAGCTCCTCTTCTCTTCTGACTTGGTTCAATAAATTTCCATTGTTCTTTCTTAGCTCATCGGCAGAGGGTTATTTAAATTGCGTAATCTGCTATTACTCGCCATGGACGTTTAATTGCTGTGTACTTTTTTTTTTTTGTAAGCGCTTTAGAAATAATGATTCACCCTCCCAAATTTACATTTATACCTCATTTCAATTGAAGTCAGATGAAATTATCTTTAAACAGAAAGGACAAAAGCATCTATTTGTGCGTAAGCGAGCTACTGCAGAAAAAATAACATTTATTAAACACATAGCAGCATAAAATGAGTCATTGTTCTAAATGCATTCAAGCAATATTGCTATTTTTACATTTTATCATAAAAATAAACTTAAAAATTAGTTTACCAGAATTCCTAATCATACAGTTTATATATATTAAGTAAACGTATGTTAAAATTTATATTGTCAAATTTTACAATTATCTGCCATATTTTATTATCAGTTAAGTCTTTTATAGACTTAATTTTAAGAAATTTAGATTTATGTTAGGTGTTTATGTTTAAGGAAATGAAAGTAAGAAACCTACTTTTAGGGTTATTTCACCCAGAAGTATTACTTTTTAAGTTAGGAAGACAGATTCAGTTTTGTAGGAAGTGAATATTATTCTATCATTGTTTTAAAAATCACAATTTCTGGCCAAGATGAATGGAAACGTCTATAAATTACATTACTGTTTTTTTGTTCATTTTTTCATTGTTTATTATTCGTTGTGGATTTCAATGCAGAAACTACATATTTTAAAGTGTTGCATTTATATTATTTCGTGGAGTATGCCTTGAATATATGGATTGCATCAAATGTTTTTGGTGCCAAACAAAACATTTGCTTTAATTCTAGAACTCCTCTTTGATTTGATGTTGCAGTCCTGAGCATTAGTACAGTATCATTAGTGCTGTCCAAGTCTTCTGAGCGATGTCGGCATAGTGGTTTTATGTTATGTCTAGAATGTCTATGCAAATAAGGAAGAATTCCACTCAATTTTATTTTACCTTTTATTCATAAGCATGAATGATTCAAACATCTACATTTGTGTGCTTTTTTTGGTCTTTTTGAGACAGGGTCTTGCTATGCAGTTCAGGCTGGCCTTGAGCTCACTTTTGTAGCCCAGGATGGTCTCGAACTCGCACCAATCCTCCTGCCTCAGCCTCCCGAGTGCTGGGATTACAGGCGTGAGCCACCACGCCTGGCATTTGTGTGCTTTTAAAGATATTTTCAATCTATGGAAAAATAGTTTATTAAGCACAAATTTCTAAAAATTCTGGTCCTGCTAAAGAGTTTTACTATGACATCCATTAAAGAGATTTTCCCAATAGTCCTTTTGTAAAGGCATTTGTATATTTATGGCACATGAAAAAAATGATGTTTGTGGAAGGAAGAATAAGTGATGGGAAGGAAGCGTTTGCTACACTGATCTGCAGTACGAAACTGCACGAAAGTGCGAAGGGGCTTCCTTTTATTTGACACAATGGTCCTTTGACTTTCATATTTTCAGAAGAGAAAAAGATTCCTACGTGGGGCATGTTTTAAATGTTTTTCTAAAGTTACTCTATCAACTGTTATCACTATAAGGGTAAATATTCCTTCAGAAGTTATCATTTATTTTCTCCTGTCTCCAGAGTCTGTCCTGGAAGCACTGGTACAATGTGTTAAAGAGAGGCTCAAACTATATTAAGAAAGAGATACATTGTTATTTGATTTTCTTGTGCTGTGTTTCTCCACACTTCTTATAGAGCCTCTGAGCAGTTAGACAGCTTAGGTTCTTATTTATCTGAGGTTACATAAAGGATTAGAATGCCCATTTGCCAATTCTTTTTCCTAAAAAGACATGAAAATGTGATTTCACCAACTCATTTGGTTAGGTTAGCCCATTATCTTTAGAATATGGACTCTTTCTTTGGCATGATTAAACAAGAGATCATTTCTACTGCCAGCTTAACCCACTCTCTTTTATAAGCTATTATGCAATATGCCAACATTAGCAACTTGAATCTTGCAATACAAAAATAGCAAGATACAGTAATACGTAAGGCAGAAATGTGCTATGTGCATGCTATCCACACAGTTGACTTAGACTTAATTTTGTATTTAATATTCTTTCTTGACATCTCATCACTAGTCCTGAATGAGAGTTTCAGGTTATTTTAAAGGAACTTTATCAGTCTTCTGAAAACACAAAACTTAAAAAATTTCCCCTGAAACTAGCACATAGATGCTCAAAATTATCTGTAAAGTCCAACATTTTACATGTGGCTATGTATCTTTATTTGCATGTGAATATAAAAAACCACAGGCAAATAGAAGGCACAGATCTAAAACAAAATAGATCTTTTAAAAATTGAATGGTCTTCAGTCTTCAGTGATGTCCTGATGCACAGTGCACCAAGAGATGTCTATGCCCTAACTATGGGGGAAAGATGTGATTGTGCATGAGGCACTGGGGAGCCCGACGGCTTTATGTTCCTGTCACTGCTGTTGAAGTTGCCAGTCATTGAAAGGCAGCTCTTAATCACCTGACATGCAAATATGGTCCTAAGAATTCAGCGTCACACATGCTTTTGAAAGATCCGTTAAGCTTTGTGTTGATGTCATGTCCGGCATGTGGCAACTGTCTGGATCACCGTGAAAATCATGTTTGGAATGTGGTTTCCTAGCAACCGCTGCCTTTTCCTGATGGCTGAATTGATTTCTGCATATTTGTAAGGCTTCCTACTGCACTAGGTGCAGCAGAAGCCGTCACTTGGTGCGCAAATATTACAAGATCAAATTTACATGTAGATGAAATTCTGAGAAGCTATTCTGTTTTATCACTTGCCTTCAACACGATTGCTCAAAGGTTAAACCAACCATAAAATATGAATTTAGTATAACCTCATTAATGCAGGCTCTGAAGAAATAATGATGATTTGGACAACAAATTTTGATAGCGACATCTGAAATGCATGCAGCTAGTTCCTAGTGGGAGGCCTATTGAAGTTGAAGAAGCAAAGTAATTTTGAGGGTCAAGCGACTATGCAGTCAGGAAGATCATGGGACACAGTGGCAGAGTGTACACAGGGTGTCCTAGGGGAAGGAAGGCTTGTTGTACAGGCAGCTTTATGCTTCAGCTTAGATAAAACCTGTTTCATCAGATATCTGGTTAGGATCTTGCTGGAAAGGCCTTTGGCTTATGGGCTCAACAAATATTTTTGAATGCTTACTGTTTTCTAAATAATTGCTTGGGTGTTAGAGAAGTACAGTTAAGCCAGCCAGGTCTTGTGTTTTCTGAGAATAACAATGACGGCATCACCAGCTACAAGTGACTGCCTTAGCGAGGAAGTCGAACGAACCTGGATTTTTGCCACACTATTTCCATCTTTAAAAAGTTTTTGGAAATATTTGGCAAAGATTTTTTATAAATCTTAATGTAAGTTTTTTAAATAAATATTCAAGATACTATTGTTCACATTCAACTTTACATTATTTTGCTGTCTTTATAGATTTCATGTTTCTGAAAAAGCAAAATGCAAAGAAAAACATTGGAAACCAACTACCATATGTTTAGTATCACTTCACCTGCTTAACTCTATAAGAGACAAGTGTTTGTATGGAGTTTTTTCCTGTGTTTAAGGTCAAGAGAAGAGGGTATCACAGACCTAGAGAGATAAGGTCATGAAAAAGAATCCACTGTATGCATCTTCTGAATGTTATGTATGCTGCGTTTCTTACATGCCATGTTTTATACCCCCACCCAAAGTTCTTCAAAGTAAATTTTACTAAATCTTATTTTACATATAAAGAATTTGGGATTCAGAAAAATTACATAATTTGACCACGATTATGTAGTCAGTTGAAGAACTGAAGTTGAATCCATTTATATCTGCTTGAAAATTTTAAAATTGCTGATATTTTCATTATATCAAACTTGCCAAATATTGCCAGAATGCCTAGGGTAGAAATTTTATCTGAAAATTTAATGAGCTACCTGTTCAACAGTGCTACTGTTTGGGCCAGCTACGAAGCTAAGCTAAATTGTGTGTGTGTGTGTGTATATATATATATATATATATATATATATATATATATATATTTACATGTGTATGTGTGTTTTCAGCATATTTTATAATTGTGAAATCTGCATGTATATATGTGTTACTACGTAAGTCACAAAACAATCATAGATCATAAATGAAATTTTATTGTTTTCACTATAACTGGGAAAACCAAGATTTAAGAAGGTGAAGAGATTTCTCAAATGTGAGAAAATAAAAGACTAAGAGTTGGCTCAAACTTGGAATTCAAATCTAGTTTTATGAAACCCATGCTTATAACCATTGCTCTATACTACTTTTTAGATGTGATCTCTAATTTTTTACTAAGCCTATAACCTCGCTCCTCAACAAGCACTGCTCTTCTGTGTTCCTTAAGAAACATGTGGTAATGAGTAATAGAGCAGTGTCCTCCTCTCAGAGCCATGCTCTGACTATAGCTGTACCCAGAGAAGTTGAAATAATGAGGGTAATTATGTCTGTCTAGTACAAAGAATCAAATGTTGGTATTTCTATAGAATTTCAAAATCTGTAAAGGAGAATCAAGTTGGGAATGTGAAAATGTAGACTTTTGTAATAACAGCTTTTTATGAAAGATAGAAGATAGGAACTTTTTAGTGTGGCAATATAATCACACAAACTCAGGGAAGAGGACATATAAAACCATAATGGAGGATCCAAAAACCATACTTCCTGTTCTGGACATATTCTCTATATGAGTTCAGGTTTTTTTCTGAATATTAGGTTATCTAGGGTGAGCTGAGCGTGGTGGCGCATGCCTGTAATCCCAGCACTTGGGAGGCTGAGGCAGGAGGATCGGTGCGAGTTCGAGACCAGCCCAGGCTACAAAAGTGAGCTCAAGGCCAGCCTCAACTGCATAACAAGACCCTGTCTCAAAAAAGACAAAAATAAATAAATAAATAAATAAATAAATAAATAAATAAGTTATCTAGGGTAAGTTTTGTATTTATAGTCACCAGAAGCTCTGAAAGCATAAAATCCAATCAAGTGATTGGTAAGTCAGCCGGCAAGCATTTACTGAGTTTCTCTTATGTACAAAGCTGCGTAACTGAGTTGCAGAGCGAGCCGTACATGTGGCAAGCACCAATCTGATTTTTCTTTTCTCTTTCCTTTTTTTCCCTCTCAAGTCAAAACTCCTCTGAGCAATAATGAAACATCTGTTCACCTAAATCCATTCAGCCAAAAAGTGAATTAGTGCCCAGATCTTCAAATTCTAGAATTCCATTCAACATGCTTGCTTTAAGTAGTGTATCTGAAAGCGGGGCCAAGTACGCAGTAGCCTGTCCTGTTATTCCCATAGCGCCTGGCACCTTCCCTGAGAAAAGAGATGAGAAAGAAAGAAACCTCAGATCTGTGTCTCCCCGCTCACGCCACTGCTCACACAGCTCTGCGCTGTCGTCTGTCTGCTTTTCTTCCTGTTCTTCTTTCGCTCTTCTCCAGATGCCCCCATCTCTTGGACCCTGCCAGGTTTCCTTTTTTTCTTTTGGGATTGAAAATTGAACTTAGGACCTTGCACTTGCCGGGCAGACGCTCGTGCTGCTGAACTATCGCCACAGCCCAAGGCTTGCTTTTCTTTCTCACCTTAAAAAAAAAAAAAAAAAAAAAAAAAAAATGACTGTCATTATTCTGTGGATTGACAAAAAGAACTGTATTATTATGAGTAATGAGAACAAAATTTCATGCTAGTTAATTTAGGAAATACAACTTTTTTCTTTCATTTTCACCCTACAGTTTTGTATTTGTGTACATTTTCCAAATATGTACATGAATTCCTTTAAATTCTGCATTTCGTTTGAGTATCAGTAGAAATTATATCAGTGGAATTATATGTAATTATATCAGTAGAAATTATAAGTAATTATATTATATCACTTTATTTCCTTCTTTATAGCTTTCTATGATTACGATAACTCATAAGTATAATTTTCAAATGAAATAATACAAGCTCTTTGCTGTGTAGTCAATTAGTTTGGAATAATTAGGCGGCAATGCCTGAGGTTATATATGTTATATAATTACATAGCCTTATATAATTATATAAGATTTATATAGGATGAAAATACCTATTAGCAAAAAAAAAAAAAAAAAAAAAAAAAAAAAAAAAAAAAAAAAAAAAAAAAAAAAAAAAAAAGTGGAATGTCAATTTTTTTTTTTTGAAAAAAATTCATTCTGTAATACATTTGACCAGGAAAATTAGTTGATAATTTTGGTCATAAAAGAAAGCTGTGAAGGTAGAAATAATACGATGAAAGTACCAATTAACTAATTAACAAATTCTCACTCTAAGATTTAAACAGGAGCTGTGACCAGTGGTGCATGCCTGTAATTCCTGCACTTTGGGAGGCTGACTCAGTGAGGTAGAAAATTTGAGCCCAGCCTGGGAAACTTAACAAAGTCAAGAAGTCTATGTCTCAGACTAAGTTGGGTGGGATTTGCTCCTCAGTGTCAAGACCCTGGTTTTAATCCCTCGTATACATAACCAGAAATGTAAAATATCACAATCAATGTAAGTATATTACATTGAAAAATTAATGAATAAATTAAATTAATTTAATGACATTTAGTCTAGAAAATAATTTCTTCTGAAGTACTCTTGAACATTATTACCTCCTGCATTTAATCTTTGTATTCATTTGCTAGAGTCCCAGTGTGTGAAAGTGTAACTGTTTTACCAGCCAAAGGTCTTATTTGATTAATTAACAGACGAATACTCTTCTAGTCATACATGCTCAATCAGTTTAATTCAATTTACAAAATGATAGGAGAAAGTAGTGAATTTCCTTTGGTTGTTAGGACATTGATGACGCAGCTTTAGATTTATTTCTTCTCTTGAGCCCTTTCATGCACAAGCCTTCCTTCTGTTATTTTGGCAACTGTTGTTCACACCACTTACTTACTGTCCAAGTAAATGCAAAGACCTGTGGTGGTTATACCAGTTTACAGTAATTTCCATTCCTTTTGTTTGATTTTCTTATGTTCCTCTTTGTTCCTCTTTGTCCAAAATTACACATCTCTTTGGAAAAATACTAAATTCGTCCTCTTCTCATACTTCATTTTTAGCACTCAAGACAGAAATAAGCAATATTTCTACCAAAGGTATGATGAAACCAAGTAGAACTACCTCTTTGTACCCATGTAGAGACTGTATATTATGAGGTAATGCTACTATGTGAGGCTGAAGTAGAACATCTTATACTATATTAAAATATCTTTACAATTTAGCTGTTATAATGAGCTATGCCTAAACAATATGGTTTATAATTTTTGATTTTTTCATAACTCATTTTTGAAAAATGCTTATCTTTATGGTTAAAAAGGCATGCCTGAGGAAACAAGCTTTGTATCTTACTTTTCAACTGCACAGTCTATTGGGAGTCTAAGTGTGCTGTATCAGCCATTGACAGTCGTGTCAAAGTTTCCTGTTTAAGACTGGTGTTTCAAGGATGGCATATGCCTTCAAATATATGCTGCAAAGTGACTAATCCCTAGTTTAAGTTGGCTATTAATGTGTTCAAGAAGATTGATATTTCATTTTTTTTATTTTTTAAAAAATGTTTTTTGTTTGCTTGACCTATCTTTTTCGGATAAGGGAGTGTTGAGGTCTCCTGTTAAGATTGTAGTATTGGATATGAGATTTTTCAGGTCCATTAAGGTTTGTTTTATATAGCTTGCTGCTCCCATGTTGGGTGCATACATATTTATGAGTGTTACCTCTTCATCATGAATTTTTCCCCTAACCAGTATGTAGTGGCC